>DWEM01002257.1:0-12382 GCA_018245935.1 Agara belti belti
AAAATTTCATCAAAATCGGTCCAGTCGTTTAGGAGGAGTTCAGTGACATACACACGCACACAAGAAATATATATATAAAAAGATTACAACCAGACACGGAACGAACGAACGTGCCGCACCACACGCAAACGTTAGTCCCGAAATCGACAAACGTTTTTTTCGGTGCATAGTTTCGTCGTTCCAATTTCAAGAACACTCACCAGCGACCAGACGAAGAGCTTGTTGTCGTTGCCGCCGGAAGCGAGCGACTGGCCGTCGGGCGACCACTTCAGGCCGCACACCTCTTGTCTATGGCCCTGCAGCACCCGCGACGATTGCACTGCTGCAATATTCAGAACGAACCATTATTATTATTATTTATATTTATATTTTGTTATTTATTTTCTCTCCTAAGAGGACCTACATCTATCACACGGGCCATGGCCAAGCATGATAGAGATATTTTATGATATTATATATTTAAGAATTTCCGGACTATTCTACAGGTATTGAGTATTGCTGCTTTCTGTAAGATTTATTATTATTATTTAAAAAAGAGCAATAACGATCTAGCGGTTTGAAACTCCGCCTCCTTCTCGTATCTGGTTTCGACCTTGGCACCTCGGATTTTGTTTGTTTTTTTTTTCATGTTACGAGAGCAGTGAACGAGCTGGCAGCAGCCACGAGTGGCCGCCGCCGCCCATGGACATCTGCGACGGACCTCTAATAGGGCTGCGGGGATGGGACTGTTAGTACGAATTCAGTTAATAGGTGTTAATAACAATTAGTTGGTCAATATTTTTGTTGCGTGCGTTTTATAACAAAAAAAAATAAATTTAAACATCACCCCGTTACAACGGCGAAGGAAAACATCGCGAGGAAATCTGCACGCCTGTACCTATGTTACAAAGCGTATACATACTATTTTCCGAGTTGCGCGAGGTAAAAATGCCCGGAACTGGTAAAATTGGACCAGGGAGAAGGCTGAATACACTACAATCGGTGTGTCTTACCGGGAGTCCTGGTGTCCCGCTGGCGGATATGCCTGTCCCGCGAGCCCGAGCTCAGTATGTCGCCGTTCCAGGCCAGAGCGCCCACGCGCGCTATGTGCCCTTGCAGTTTCGTGACCTGGCGGACGCAACGGGTGACGCAGGTCAGGAAATGATGACATTTAAATCTACGGTGTTATTTAATAACAATAATTATAATAGTAATAACTGGGACAATTCCACTCACGGCTGTCCGATACCAAACTAGGCACACTAGGCCTCTGTTATGGTAACCGGATAACTGATGAACACACATGTTGTACAATGCGTATATAGACATGTTTAATACACTCCCAGAGGCACAGAACAAGCGAACGTGCTGCACACGCGTCTGTTCGTCGTGCGTGAGACTCGAACCCACGACTCCCCCCCGACTTATCACTCGACCGGCTCGGCTACTCGAGTCAGTCTGCAGTCAAGAATGTGTCCAACACAACTCAATACCTCCTTGTTGACGGCCACGTCCCAAACGCTGATGTGCCCCTTCTGAGTGCCGACCGCGACGAGGTGGCCGCGCTCGGACCAAGCGACCGACGTCACCGCGTTGCCTTCCGACGACAGGTCGCATAACCGCGTCACCTGCGAGAACGTGCAGTGCAGGGTTTCGGGATGAAAAAGCGGCGTATCACTCGCCCTATACGCTCCTCTATCTTCCGGCACAAGTGCCATTGAAATCGGTTCGGTCGTTCCAGAGATTAGCCCGGACAAAGAGAGGGACAGACAAAAATTAAAAAGCTAGAATGTGTAGTGAGAATTTCGGGATAAAAAGCAGCCTATATCTCGCCCTATACGCTCCTCTATCTTCCGGCACAAGTCCCATTAAAATCGGTCCGGCCGTTCCAGGGATTAGACCGGACAAAGACGAGTCTCTCGCAGACAAAACTTATAAGCAAAAATGTTTATTGTTTCAGTATCGTGTAATGTAATAAATGTAGGCACTTGAGAATACACTGTTATTTTGAAATAACGGACAGACATTACAATTTTATTTATATGTATAGATAAATTCGTTCTTGTTGAAGCCAAAGCTGGGTTTAACCAAAGTTGGCTGAACACTGATGGTATTATTTTAAGAGCTTTTCCGCGCTTAGGACGACACGCCGCGTACATTAAAACGTCCAAACATTCTACTGAATGCTGCCTTTGAACGTAAGTGCAACAAAAATAATTATACGTATAAAAATACTGAATACAAAAATTAAAAATTTTTCGTTATACGAAAATCGGCCTTATACCATATGAAATAAGACGCATGGAAGCGCAATCCACTTTTTCACACTCACACATACGCATAGAATGACGTAAGTGTGCCAGGTAAAAATATGATATTAATAATATTGTCATGTTTTTATCAGTGCCAAGAGAGTATAAACTTCATATTATTGTATCGGGCGTATTATTTCACCATCCATACCGTCGGCCCATTAGCTCAGTTGGTTAGAGCGTCGTGCTAATAACGCGAAGGTCGCGGGTTCGATCCCCTCATGGGCCAGGCACCTTTTTTATGTTATATGAAATCTATGCTTACCTATAAATATTTTTGTTTTGTTACCTAAATTAAATTAAAAATAAAAATAAATTAATCTCAACTTAAAATAATATTTTGAAAATTAACATAACATTATTAGTATAGGTCAATAGTATTATTTTTTTATTAAATTACTCTAAAATAAATAAGTTTTGCGGGTTCTTTAAAATTAAACTTAATGTTTAACAAACAAAAAATTTGTGTTAGAATTGGCATACTTCAACAATTATATTCATTTCAAAAAATATATTTTCAAATCAAAAGAACTTGAAATTAAATTTAAAAACATGACAAAAAAAGTTCACATTGGAGATGCTGGGATTTGAACCCAGGACTTTCAGCATGCGAAGCAGACACTCTACCACTGAGTTACATCCCCGGTTGAAGTGTAACTTGAAAATATTTAACAATATAATGTTTATAAAGTAGTATAGTATTTAACATACTTGATATAAGAATTTTTAATTTTAATATAAACAAAAAAATAATTTATTTGTAACAAAATATCTTTTACATTTAAAATATTTTTTTTAAATGTTAACAAATGTATGTTATCATTGAAAGAAGGTATCTTTTCATTACGAGTGAAACGTTAACATTTACATAATGCAATAAATATTTAGTATTATTACGTATGTACTTAATATTAGTATAAGACGTAGTTGTTTATTGCTGAAAAAAGACCTAAATACTGTATAATACATGGGCATTAACATCAATGTTACTTTATGAAATTTAGCTGTAATTTGTTAGAAAATGCTTTTGCTAATTTATATTAGCAGGCGCTTCTAGCGTTTATGCATTAAATAGATCTTTAAGGATATTATAGAAAATAAAAATAAAAATACAGATAGAAACATTTCCATTTGAAACTTTACCCGCATCCCTACTATACACAATAGCAATCCATTTGTCTATAGAAAAGATAGAAAATAATTTATTTCCACGTATAGATATTTTATTATATTCGTGCGTTTTCTATAATATACATGTAACTAAAATTCATTTATATTTTCCAGGTTCTAGGCATATCGGAGCGGGAGTTTATGGATCAAATGGGAGTGTATTTCGTGGGTTTCGTGTCGCAGTATGGATACGACAGAGTCCTTTCAGTTCTCGGTCGTCACATGAGGGACTTTCTCAACGGGCTCGACAATTTGCACGAATATTTGAAGTTCAGTTATCCAAGAATGCGTGCACCCAGCTTTATATGTGAGAACGAAACACGACAAGGGCTCACGTTGCACTACAGATCGAAAAGACGCGGTTTCGTTTACTACGCTATGGGCCAAATAAGAGAGGTGAGTGTTAGCGCTTATGTAACTGAATATAATATATAAATACAAGCTGTCCCGGCGAACTTCGTACAGCCTCACAATAAATGAATAGTTTAGTTATACCAATCTCAACCGATTTTAATCTTATTTGACGGGACGTACATCATATTGTGTTTGACAGGTAATTAATATTTGGCACTGCGATGGTTGCATCGTCTGTCGGATCCAATGTGAAACATTCTAAAATCAACAACTACTTACAAATTAATTAAAAAAACATTTTCCAGTGGACCAAATTGTGAATCCAAACCATTCTCGAGTCCCCTCGAACACACACAAGAAATTTCATCAAAATCGATCCAGTCGTTTAGGAGGAGTTCAGTGACATACACACACAAGAAATATATATATATATATTGGGAACGAGTCCACGCCGCCTTATAGGGAAATGTCAAATGATGTAAGCTCAGTATAAATATTTCGCTCAGCATCTCAAGGGGCCGTAATCATGACCCTCGTTTTATTTGCACCGATTGATTCGTTCGGCAAACTTCTCGATCGTGACTCGATTCTCGGAGCCTCCATAGCGGATTATTAAATTTAGCTTTTCGGACAGGGATGTAAAATTCAGTTAGGAATTCGGCTAGCCGAATCAGATTGACTAGATCCAGGAAGACAAGAACGTATAGAAAAGGAACAGCAGGATTTTATTATCGTTATTTTATTATACCATCACGGCAGGTCTCTAACGGGGTAGACAGAAGCACTGAGCACCAAATATCTCTAACCTTGCGGACCTGACGTCATCAGTTCATCACTGACTTTACACATATTTTTAATTTCATATAAAATTGCTTGTATAGCGAAAGGATTATCAAGATAGTAAAGAAAGACGATAAAATGTACATATTTACGTATCGCTCCCTCTGCTAGTTTTACCTAAAGTAATATGTTTGGTTTCACGAATCTTGATTTGTTTGTAATGTGTTATATAAATGCAATAATTAGACCGGCTTGTTTTTATTTGTATATAAATTGTCACACTGAAAATAGATTCTGGATAAAAAGTATTTGTTTTATTTAAATGTAACGAGGCGACATGGTACTGCAACAGGTAAAGGCTTTGGTGGATTTCGTTTTTATTTTGCATAGACTTTTGCACGTCTGCTTGATGCGACATGAATAATGCCTATTATTTCAGTGTTTCACATCAATAAATTGTTTATAAACAATGACGATGTAGATTTATATCGAATCGTGATCTGCACTAATGAAAGGAATACAATAAATGGGAACTAATTAACTCGGCAACGTGCTATAATCACATAGCAGTTCAGTCCTATAGAAGCAATCGATACATAATAACTTATCAAAAAAGACTAGGAATAGTTATAACATATAGTTATAATAGTTATAAAATATTAACACTGGAAACATTGGAGGGTTCGTCTGCGTGTTTGTTCACACGTCAAACCATAACTGCGCTCGTAACGCCATCTGTAGTCCTTATTTGATTAAAACGTTTTTTTCTGTGAAAATTCGATATTTGTCCGCGAAAAACAGTAGCCCATGTCAGTCTCCAACCCTTCAACTATCTCCGTACAAAAAATCACACTGATCCCTTGCACCGTTTTGAAGTGAAAGAAGGACAAACAAACAAATGCACTTTCGCACTTATAATCTTAGTATGGATAGAGTGAATTGGTAAACTACACATAGTGGTAGTGTTAAACTGTGTTATCAAATTAATAATTGTATTAATAACATTTTCAACTTTTCATATTAATTAGAAACAGGCGGGCGCTTTAGGGACGTGCGTGAGGGGAATAACTTGAACGTCATTATATTTCCCAAATTATGAGAATTAGAATTAGAGGTAACTAATTAACAATTGATCGCACCAGGTCTACAAGCTCCTCAATATGCCGAAAAAACCACTTATACATTCAAAACCTAACACCGAAGTAAAGAAACTGTCAACAGATAATTATAGTGAACATTTTAAAAACAAAGTTACCAGGCTAAGTAAATAAAATTGAGTACTTGAGTAAGGAAAAAGTAATAAATAAAGATGGTAACATACATAATTTATATCAAACACCTTTTCTTGAAATCCCTAAGCGAATATAGCACACGTTGAAAGATAAGCTTTTGCTATTCCACGACGATTTCATAAGTTCTGTACCAAGAATTACAATCGAGTAATGAGAGTCTTGATCGAAAACCATCAAAGAAACTCGAGTTCCTAAAAGTAATTTTGTCGGTACCCAAAGATTTCCCGTAAAATACGTAAGGTGGACGTTGAAATCGGAATTTCCTACTTATTCCGCTTCCGACCGAAATTAATCTTCACGAGAAAAAGTTAGAACACTCGAGCCCTCATTGCCTACGGTACTCACTTATTTCGCTGTGGCAATTAACCGTCCTTATTATAAACTAATCGGATTACGTAGGACGCTTGTGCTTTGAATCCATTAAATGTTTTAATAACAAGAGGAAGTCTTTTCGAAAAAGATTTTAATGGAAATGAATGAAATAATTCACCTTCACCAGTAAATTGTTTTATTGCTTGCCGATATTTTTGTGTTACGTTAATATGAACGCTGTCATCTTTTCATGTGTTACAGGCTTCTTTGATAAGGATCTTTGAAGACTCTTAGTTTTGACTCTGCAAATCATCTAACGAGCTGGAGTCCTGGAATGCCAGTTTTCCATTCCATTTTGGAGCCTTGATTCTTTCTCTGAACCATCCACACGAAGGGATTTTACAGCCTTTTTGTTTTTTAACAGGAATACAATTTCATCTGTTGTACTTATGATAAATGCGACTTAAGACTGTAAACCAACGTCACAGAGGTCAAATCGCCACGCATAAATGGGAAATGTATTTGCAAATAGCCCGCTTATGTTACTATTGCTCTTGACCACACTCGGTCCGCCCGGCACCTACACTTTTGACACCAATGCACCTTTTGCAACCAGTTCCACCAGAGATGACCTCACCAGATGTGATGCAACTTCACCACCTGGCATTTTGCATACGATCACCATATTATCCGTACCACGCTCGTTGTCCGACTTCGTGCATATTTATATAATCAAAACCAGCCTCCGTAATCTTTCCGTTGAAATCAACGTCTAATCTTGGAAGTAGAATTTTTATTGTTCCTGTAAATTTATTATGAGAAAGAGCACATTTTATGCGTTTCTGACGTTTCTATGTAAATTAATGCCGATAAATTTGCCTCAATCTGTGGCTTTGTCGCTTAGTTTTAAGAATATTTGAGTAGCTCTTATTATCGTAAAAAAATGTAGAGATGTTGATAGGTGTTTTCAGTACCCACCCACTACAAAACTGTTAAGTAATTAAACATTACAGTCTTCATGTCCTTATGGCTCATCCTAAAATTGTATAAATATCTCGGCGCTTTCTGCCTACCCCTTATAGACCTGGCGTGATGGTATCATAGTAGTCATATAAATATCTTTTCTATATCGTATATATGTCGTCTTCATTATTACGTCATAACGAATGACCTAAGTGTAGGCAGCAGGTAGATTACCAGTTTATAAGTAATGAGATGAGCGATTTAATGACTTAATGGGCCAGTCATTAAAGTAAACGTTGCCGCAATCTCTATACTCTCAGCAAAATATACGCATTTTCCTGTTATTTTACGCACCTATGAAAATATACATTTAGTTTAATACAGGCATTAGTCTGTCACTTGTGACTGCCATCTTTGTTTATCTTATTTTCGCTTAAATATGACAGACTATTCATTTGAAGCAAGTTTATCTATGGATTTGCCCAATAATTATGTTGGCTGTTTAAATATTCTGCACAAAAGACGTAAGATTGATTGATTAGATAAAATAAAATCTTGCGCGTCTATTTGCAAGGAGAAATAAATAAAAAAGTCTTTCCTCAAACTATCTCTATTTTAATTTCATCAAAGTGGGTTCATCTGTGAAATCTCAATAGATGAGATCTTTGGATATGTAAAATATTGTGTTGCTGTAACATCATACGAGTCGGTTTTGATACGATTGTATTGAAGAATGCTTAAATCAACATCTTTTTGTCAAACATCTTACAGTATTACACTTTTTATTCCATTGTCATTCCATTTTTATTCCGTTGTCTGATGGAAGGGTCAAGAGTCTTCGAAACCGGCGTGTATGCATGAAGAGGGTGATGAATGTAGATGAAGCGCGTCAGGTTCGCAATGATAGAGATATTTGGCACTCGGTGCTTTCTGCCTACCCCGTTAGGGACCTGGCGTGACGGTATGATGTTGTTGTGATTACTCCAATGTACCAGTAACGCGTTACAAAACTTAATTTAATTTAAACTCCTGCGTCAAATCAACTCCCATTTATTGGCTGTTACACATAATACGATTAACATTTGAATCAGCAATGCTGCTCTTAATGCTGTTAATGTGTATTATAGTGTTAGTGTGTATGTTGCAGCAGATGTTAATATTGTGTTACGGCTTAAGGTCGTTTGTATGCGGATTGATTGACACAATCGTGATAATGGTAGTTGAATGGTTGACGTGTATTATAAGAGTAATAATGGATGTGTGTGAAAAATTTTGTTTGAACAATTCCAATGATCGATTGGAATCATAAATATGTAGTATGTTCAATAAAAAATTGGGATTAATTTCAACTTAAAATTAGTTATACTCCTGTAAATTACAACGTCCTATATCTTACTTGGTTGGTTGAAGTACTACAATTTTGACTGGAATCAAATGTGAATACAAAATTGCTACATAACCGCAAAAAAGTTACCAAAGTTTTCCTTCCACTGTTTTATACAACAGAAGACTTTCAAATGAATTAAAAAGCTTCTAGTGTCAAGTCCCGTTTATGGCAATAAACGTTGCAGTCTTATATTATTTTAAATTATCGTTCGAAGTTTTTGTGCTAATCAATTTTAAATAACACAAGCGACCTGATTTCAGCTGTTTTTACATATCCCAATATCTTAATGTACCAATCTTTTTACGTGTACTCTTTCCTAATAAGGAACATGTACTTATTGAAACGAAATGTATCCCAACGATAAATATGTATATCACTATCTTCCTGCATGATATCAGAAGCCCGCTATTTGCGTACATGGCATTAAAATGCATAACAAAGCCCCCGAGGCGTTAATCGGAAGCAAATTTCAATTACGCACACACACGCAGTAATCTCGACATTTCAATTAAGGACGAGATAAAGGATGGATGCAACGAGACAGTAAACTAGTTTGACCGCGACGCTTGGCAAGTGCTGACAACGTATCAAATAAGGAAGATGCAATCAATTTTCAATCTTATCTATAAATTAATAAGGATCAACTCACACGCCTTCGTAAGTGTCAAAGCTGTAATCCGCGAGATTAAAATCAGGTAGCTGTGTATTGACGTGTAAGTAACAGTTTGCGTTGCTTCACATATTGTGAAAGTCGCATTGAATTGTACATATCATTTTATTTAGATATGATTAAATTCTTTATTACTATTATGACTGCGATTGCGATAACATTTGCGATTCTTTATGCCTAAGAGACTTCGGCTTAATATGTATATACTTTATAATAATAATTTAATAGTTTATGTATATACTTAATATCCGTAATTTTGGCTCTAGGTCAGGGTAGCAGGCAAAGTTTTAGTAAGAAATAAATATTGAAGTAAGTCTCGCGTTGCAGACATATACATAGTATAGTATGCATACAATATTCAGATAAAATTTCAGGAAATTTACTTCAGTTTAGAACGTTGTCAACAGATTTTATTTCTTAATCTGGTAAGTGCTGGTATTCTGGTAAATCATGTTTGTAGCGATAGAAATATTAGACTTCAAGTATAATACGTAAAAAGAGGCAGCAGTCTTTATACTAATGTTTTGGTATGTGCAGTATGTGGTAGGCAGAACGCACTGGTATACGTTCCGTTCTAATTTAGTTCTTAGAAGCGGCAACAAGCCGGGCTGACCCCGAAACGGACTTGGCTCGTTTTTGCGATAGCATACAGATGGAGATGAGTTACAATGACCACATAACTTAGGTTTGCTTGCGGTAATATCTTCTGTCCCTCACCACTTGTGTCTTACTACAACACAAAAATTATTATGCTTAAAGTGTAATAAAAATTGAAAATAAACACAATTTCTTTAAGATAAGGTCATGTTACGTGGGATTTTTCATATTAATGCATTCTAATTGACCGCTGACCGGAATTCGATTTGGTTTGTCATGAGAACGCGGCAGTGCCCAAACATGGTATACCCATCGGGAGCAAGGGGCATCCTCGGGGGCAATAGCGGTTACAAGCAACATCTGAATCAGCAGCCAAAAGACCAATTAGCATGAAGTAATCTGAAATTATTTCCGAAGTATTTTAACACGTCTTGTACTACTCAGTTTAATATTTTTTAAGTTGTACAAGTATGCAATAACTAATATATCCGTGCCTAACAGTTATACGCTTGATTTTTCTTAAGTGATACTAATGCGATTAAAAGTACAGTAAAGAAATGTACTTACACACCTCTAGCAAAAAACAAATATTTGAACTGAACGAACATCGTCACTGCATCCCATTATCAACTTTACGCCTACGGAATAAGTTTTAGATTAAATTTTTTTTCTTACATTGGAGTTTGCCTACCTTTCCGTCGTAGCTGCGAACTAATTTCAATTCTATTCAATACCTGTTACGGTTGAAATTAGATTGAAGGATAAAGTTTGTTTAAGTTTGAAGCGCACCGTCGCGTTCCGTTATCACAAGCAGAAGATATTGAACCTCTAGGAATTGAGGAATGTAGTTTTTGTTGGATTTTCCGACTTTAAAATTCCATTGAACTGTCTGCACTTTTAGATAAAGCCGGCGGCTCTTTGAGCTTCGTTTCAATGTTGGTGGAATGGTGCTTGTTTTTTTTTTGTTAAAGCGCTTTCAATAGCTTTTTATACCACAGTTATTAAACGAGTCTTGCGTAGATGCTATAACATTGCGTTGATACTAAATATCATATTCCTCAGTAATAACAATAATATGTAATTGTATGTAATATGTATACATATTCACATATCATGTGTGAATAAGGCGTTCAAGGCGATCACGTTACGTCATTGTTGGGGCCAGTTTCGAAATAGCTATTTTATTTAAGCTTTTTATTCCGGCCCGTTGAGACCGCGATGTTATCACGAATTTGTCTTCATCGCGTGCTGGGCTTTCGTTTTGCAACACTTGTTGCCGATCAGATCATTATACACAAACACCATTTGTGTAATACATAATTCGACTCGAGTAAAGATATCATCTGTGCATAGAGAATTGAAATTGTCTTGAATTGTTTTTTTAATGAAATTCGATGCCGTCATAGTGGCAGCTAATCTGATTACCTACACGAAATGTTATGCAAATTAAGCTTTCGGTTTCCTAACCACTCGCATGTCCAACTATGTAAAGAACATTAACACTTCAAGGCGATATTACGTTTGTTATTTTATTAAAATAAGATCCGCTTGTACCATGTTTCTCTACCTTCATACTGAAACGACATCTGAATGTTACCTTCTACGATGTTATAGGACTATAGGAGTAGGACGGTTAGTGTAATTGTCGTCCAGCTAGTAATAAGTGTTAATAAGGATATTAATTGATTAATATTCATTGGTATGACGCGGGAATAGGACTGTTAGTAATATTAGTCCAATATGTTAATATGCGTGCAGTTGATGTTATTTAGCTACTATAGGTTAGTCGCAGATGTAGTTGGTTGGTTATTTCAAGTCCATGATCATCGTTAACAAAGCTTTTATCGCCTTAAAGTCAGTAATGGCTACTCTTGAAAAATAATCAATAATGGTTGTGTGCCAAAGACTGCCGCTTCAATTCTTGAATCGTTTTAACGAATACGATATGAGCACATAATTTTAACTTGTCTGCAATCTCACCCTGAGATAGGCTACCGGCCAATATTGGTTTTTATCTGCGAAAATTATTATTTGACACAAATTGTCAAAACCACTTACTGGATAACGCTACACGTAATAATTATCCGAACAGGATGTGAACGTGCTCATTAGGGTCATTACAATCTTATCCCAACATAACGATCCTTAGTAACAACATGGTAATGTTTTGTTTATTTTTCTTTGTACCTTACAAGTTTGGCAACCTGTAATGGGAATACTTTGGTTATTAAGAACCTTCAAACGATCGCCCTATTTTGTCCTGTTGTATTAACGGCAATATTTATAGCTCGGGTTATCAGCTTAAGGCTACTTATTACGAATTATTACTAAGAGAAGCAAGAAAAGGCGAAACTTTTCCGTTAAAATTTTTCAATTTAATAACAACAACATTAGCGTGAATGCCCTAGCGAAGGCAATTCGTAGAAAAATAATAGCATCTTACAGCTTTGGTTCATGAAAAACCGTGGATAGCAATATTTCGGCAATTTCATCCAATAAAAAAAAAAAACGTAACATCACGCCTGTATTCCCCGAAGGGGTAGGCAGAGGAGTGTCGTACACTCCC
>DWEM01002258.1:0-12378 GCA_018245935.1 Agara belti belti
CATCACACGCCGCCTCTCCTCTTACAAACCTAACTAAATGTTGATTGAATAAAATAATATTTTCAAGCCGAACCTTCAACGTCTGGATTGAGGTAGTTCTTGACTTCTGTGAGAATGAAGAGGATTTCATCCTCGGTGGGCTTGGGGTTGTGCGTGACCTGGCACGGCAGGTCGGTGGTGCCGGCGATGGTGCCCTTCAGCCACGGCAGGAAGAAAATGACACGCCCGTCCGAAGTGGCCGGGTCGAGCAGACCCATGTGCTCCGGACTTGAACGAAGTTAAGAATCGTTAATTGGTGAGCCGTTAGGCACAACAGTTTTCATAGACTATATGTAAAAGCCAAAATATTAATCAAATAAGTTCATTTGATATGTTTTTATATAATTAGATTTTTATAAGCGAGGTTTTTTTCTAATTTGTTTGATTTTTCATAAAATATCACTAAGTTGTGCATGGTATGAACAACGATTAAGTCCGAGTGTTGCCATAGACAATTTAGTAAAGTACAATAGGAGCGTTTTTTTTTTATTTCGATATTAAAATTTACTTGAAATATATGATACTAATATATGTATACGTATAGTCTAAGCATGACAACACTTCATTTTTATTAAATTAAAATAAACAATTTGAATTAGATTGTTTTATGTTCAATCTCTGACCTCAATTACGTTGAGTTCAATCAGATGTGGCCAGTACGAAAAACAAGGAACAAAATTATATAATTACTATAGTCTTAGATTTATTGAAACGAAACATAAATCATTTAGTTTTAGGGAAAATAGACAATACAATTATCACTGATCTATTTTAGGAGTTGGTCCTAATCTATCTACCTGTAGTAACCGGGCAGCACGATGTGCACTCCAGACGAGGGACAACAGATGTTCTTGACATTGTCGTCGTCCATCTTTCTGATGCTGTCGGTGAAGGGTCCCGTGGCGTTGATTATGGACTTGGCTTTGATGTCCCATTCTTTGCCGGTGAGCTCGTCCTGGAAAACAAAACAAGCAAATAATGGAACCACAAGGGCGGTATCGGATTTGTAATATGAACCAAGTCAAGGACAGTATTTTGCGTGCTGAAGAGGATAAGTGTAAGCAGTCGGTCAAGAAAATATTCTTTAGATCCCATAGATCATGAAATCATAGTCATTCAACACTGTTTAAAAACTATTTATTTGTTTTGGGGCTGTTATACAAGTTTATCTTGAAGCTATACCCTGCTATTTATTCTGCGCCACGTTTTCTATCAGTATCCGGTAATATTTGGCATCCAATATACAGATGATCCCCGGATATCAGGGTGCAGATTGTTCGCGACCAGATTACGAGAAGCTGTTTCTACCTTCAATCGAGCTCCACTAAGTTTTCCAGCGGTCTTGTGCAGCTTGGTAACGCTGACGTGATTGGCAATAGTGGCGCCGTGCCTCGCCGCCGTTAGAGCTATAGCCAAGTTCATACGAGCGTCGTCTTGCTGTCCTATAAAGAGACAAGTCAAAGCTGCACTCTCATCAAAACCAATAAACATTCATAATACCGAAATAAGCATCTAATGAATAGGCTCCTGAGAAATAAAATCTGTGGAGAAGGAAAGGACAAGACAATGGCTGAATTTTGTTAAATCGTTTCTTCGAGGATATTATTGTGTTCTTACCGTCATAATACACGATACCGCCGCAGAGATTATCGGATTTCAACATTGGGAACAGTTCCAGAGTATTCTTCTTCGATAAATAATACGAGCTCTTTACATTTCTATCGCCAGCTACCAAGTCGTACATCTTTATGCCGAACCAATAGTAAGGGACCTGCCACCACCTAAAAGGAATAGATTCAAATGAAAGGTCACTTGAAGACGTATTCTACTGGTCTCATCGTCGTTACTACCAGCATCGACCCTTTTATTGATACACTCCTGGAAGTGAGTCTCTCCTTACAGGGAGAATCTCTAAGAGTCAAATCTGCCACGCTGGTGAAATGCGGATTGACAGAGTTCACAACCCTTAGAAAATATTCAGGAGATTTTTAAAATGTTACTTTTTTTTCATAGTTGTAGCAAAAGATAAAGCTGTTTTGAATCTATTGTGATTGTATTTGTGCGAACTTACTTGTATACAGGTAAAAGAATCGGCAGCGGCCTCGTCAGATGTGGCGCCACTTCGAGCATGTTGGCCCTCTCGTGTAGGGCTTCCTTCACCATTTTATATTGATCGTAATCGAGATGCAATATCGCCTTTTGCAGGTAACGAACACCGCCGTGGATTAGCTTAGTACTCCGACTGGAGGTGCCGCTCGCGAAATCATCCGCTTCCACAAGGGCCGTGCGTAAGCCTGGAAATTGGTGAGAATACCGATGTAGTATTAATAATAATCACTTCATTTATCTAAATAAAATAGTGTTACAGTATTTTTTATCCATAACTTAGCAAAGAGTTTACTATAACTGGCGCCAACGTTGTTTACCGAACTAACTGTCACCATTTATTTCGAATTACAAAGCCCCCCTTTCCCCCCTACTATGCTATATATTGACAGTTTAATATCATTCATTAATAACAGTATTAACCCTATGTTAGTAAGATAATCGATAAAAATCTGGATTGTAAGCCCATGATTTTTGTTCATACCCAATTTGTCTTTGTTCAGCTTATGGTTTATAAATTAAGTTTCTACTACAACATTTCGTTCTATCCACATATTTAATAGCTCTAAGCGTTTCTTAGTACCTCACTATAAATAGCTATTGTTTTCAAAGAAAAATTTCTATGCGCCACGTTGCATTGCTTTGATGCAACACGTCTCTGGTACTTTCACAAGCACGCATTATTATTATTATTCAATTACTATCGTGACCTTCCGTGGTAAGATCACACAAGTACAAAGTGCAGTAGACGCTTGTAGAAATCATGGAAAACTTGTTGGTTATCCATATGTACTTAGTAATAAGTAAATAGCCTTGTTCACGAAAAGTATAATTAATTACGAAATGTGTGTAAAGGGACAGTTGAACTTCAGCGGCGCTATCATACTATCAGTGGTGTTGTAATGCATGAATGGTGTACCTCTGGTAGTGGCATCGAGTGCGCAGCCAGCGCCAGTGGCCCCGCCACCCACGATTAGCACGTCGTATGTGTGTCCGGCCTGCAGACTCTTCACTTGGTCCGCTCTGGACGGCAGCGGTCGCTTCTTCCTTTCCGTTTTCGCTGAAACTACCGACGGATTGTACCATTGCTGCGGAAAAGTTATAGACATTATAATTTCAGTATAAACATATTACATATTTTCTAGCAACTGTCCTTTCCCAAAGATTCGGGGGTATTGAAACGAAAACTTAACAAACAGACAGTGTTATTTATTATATGAAATAGCATTCATTTAACAGACATAGAAATACACTTCCGCATTTATAATATTAGTATGGATGTAGATTTACCTCTTAATTATTTCGTAAATAAGCAACTCACTATCGCAATTTATAAATTGGAAGTTATAATTAATTGTGTCTTATTGAATGTTAATTAAAATACCGCACTTGTTCGTCAGATCCTGTCTCTAATTGACTGATAAAACTAATCATTTAACCCTTTGCAATCCCTGTTATCATATTCTTGTGTGCGAACGCTTCCTTCGTATACAATTATTGTCGGAACGAAACTGTCTTCACGGAACATTTCATAAAAAATTCAAGATTCTAATCGTTTATGGCAGTGGTTTCCAAAGTTCTCTCGACCACGACGCACCTAACAAAAACTTCGTAAAGCAAAAAGGAGTATTACTATATTAGTGAAGTTCTATTTAAACAAGAAGAACATGTAGTTGCAAAAGAATTTAGATACTCAAACACGAGATTGCTATTTTTGAACGATAAGGACGCATTTGTTTTGGCCCGGTCGGTCGATGTATCGTCTTAGTTTTGAGGGCTCACTCAATACTCGCGACCCACACTTTGAGAAATGCTGTTGTATAGAATTGATTGGAATATTTCCGAACGATTACTAGATTCAATTTCAATTTCTTAACTGACTTAAATTTTGTATTATATTATCATTATTTAAAATTCAAATCGTTAAATTCATTTTACAGTACTGTACAGTGTAGATATACACTGACTTACATACACGTACTGAAAGTAATTAATTTTTATACCTAGTATCCTTTTACCGGCTTTAAGCGCTTCTCAAATCATTGTAAATCGTATAAAACCGGTAAATAAAACGCTGGCAGTCTTTAAAATTATCAAGTGATAAATGATTATATTTGAACGAACGCTAGAAATTATTAATCATACACTACATATTTTATTGGCACGTGTCTTCGCTCTCCAAATTATATTATTTATGACTTGTTCTATGTTAGCAGGTACCTGCAGTTATACAATTCTTGGCATAGTTTTCTATCTTGTTATTTGCATTGAGGGATTGAGTTGAATTACCCTTTCAATGACACATCTGCTGCTGTTCGCATTTATAATATATTCTATTCTATTGTAACTATGGCATATGAGACTTTCTCGTCAATAACAATAATAATTATAATTGAAAACTCTCGGATTAGAAGCAAACTCAGAACAGGCTTAGCTGTCTGACAAACGCAACTACTCCTACAGCGTTGTAAGCCGCAGGTTGGATTTTCGACTTGTGTACTCTCATTGTGTTCGCGTGAGTGAACCAAATTTTTTTTTCTAGGTTATCGCAGCTTCTAAAGCTGTAAACACCTAAAAGCGGATTAAATGTATTTTTTTTTATAAAACAAATCGTAATCACCACTTCTCCCTCGACCTGAACACATGCAACAAAGTTATAAACATTGCACGCAGCGAACAGGTATAGACACCGTATTTATAGTTTAGAAGACTAGGGCAAATAACTCTATTGTCACTGCCAACAATAGGGAACGTAGCATACATGTATACATTTATATAAATATGCAACAAAGATGCCATATAACGATGTACCATATAAAATGTGCCAAGTAAACAAAACTACTTTTCAACTTGAAGACATTTTTATTAGAGAACAACAGTCGAGCATAATACACTACGATATATTGCACTGTAAATTTTACAGACAATATTACATTGAGATACAAGCCTCTACAAAGTATAACAATACTCAGTGAATTCTTCCAAACAATGGTTACGGCAGTTACGGCAAAATATTATTTAATCTGAAAAACGCATATGATTTTGTACTTTTAAAAGACTGTAAAAGACAGGCTGTCAATTCGCTGCATATTTAAATTTAGAATATCGTAACTGACAACATTGTGATTTAATTTAATTTGATTAAAATTACTTTTCTCAAGCTCGTATGGTTATTTAGAAGTTACCAATTCCAAAACATTCGTTTTCTTAATAAATCTGCCATTCGGTCTTACTGTTTATTTGCGCGGGATGCTCTGCATAACGTACGTGACATTTAAGAATATTACGTTCGGAAACTTAATGTGATACTATCATAAATCTCTTTGATTTTATATCAAGAACCTTAATATGTATTATGTTTATGTTACTTACATTAAGATTATTAACATATAACGTGTGTTTATAAAATTATTAAACATATTCTACTAATGTTAGGATAGTGGAATTGAAACGCAAATGACAAATCTACGTACCCCGGGGCTGTCGTCAGCTGAAAGTCCCCACGCTGCTAGCGCCGCGCCAGCAACACCGGCCGCTCCGCAAACTACTAATCTTCTCCGAGACATGTCTGAAATAAACACATTTCTGTATAATTAACATCAAATGTAAGAGTTAAAAGGAATTGTTTAAAATTTTGCTCCACTTATCGAAAAATTACGATCACCGAGTTTTATATTTTGTTTTTCAGAAGGAAACCGTGTAATAGGTACTTTGTAAATAAAAGGTATGTAATTTTTTGTGTTTTTCTATTTACGATTAACGCTATTTCTGCTTCTTTTTTATAATTTTAAATTAAAACTTACGTTAAGGGTATAAATACGTTAATATTTCCGACCCAGTTCCCGAGCTCACGGCAAAAGGGTTTCCATCGTAAACACAATGTTTACTATTAATATCCTTGCGTAATTTTTGAACTTCTTTTCCACTTTACGCAATCAATTGGAAGCATAACAAACGGCTCTAACAAGTATCTCTCTATAGCAATCGGCAGTAATGAATATACCTATGTAGTGAATGAATTAAATCGTTACGTCAAATCTAGTGCATCTCAATCATACACAAGTACCTGTTGTTACATTTCTTACAAAAGTACTTTCGCATCTTCTACCTTCATAACAGCCGTCTAAACAGGCTCGTCCACTAGATGAATGGGATTTAAGAAAAACAATAGTCTGTCTAGTCTAATATCTAGCGTCAATATGATACTCGCAAACGTTAACCACGTTATTTAGTCCGTGTTAATTACTGTATAGACTATAGACTTGTATTTCTTGGCTGACCTTGAATATTGTTATCTCTACTGATTATGCTATTCTCACACTAAGATAAGATCATTATCGTAAGCGGAACTGGTTCTTACGTGCATATCAATAGTTTTATGGCTACTCTTAGTGGTTTAGATATCACTCTGTTTCCAGGGGCCTGGGGCTCAAACCCTGGCACTTTATTTGAATTTACACCGTGCACGTAATTAGGTACATAACTTATTATAACGGTGATGGAAATCGTCGTGAGAAAACCTACACACCGCAGAGTTGTCTATAATGTTTTCTAACTTGAAACCTGCCAAAACTTAATTGGCCAGCGTGGTACACTAAGGCCTAAACCGTATCAGAGGTGACGTGTTCCTAACAGTGCAATGATGTAGTTTTGAATTTTTGTTGGGATATAGGTATCAGATGACAACGTACAATCAAACTACCGGATTAATATGGACAAAAATGTATACCTAAGGTCATTAACCTTACAAACGAATTTATCTGTACCTACATGAGAAACTTTTTCAAATTCAACCTTCAATAGTCCTGAATCTCAACAACAACTACACTAAAAGATAGTATCTTCTAAAAGATAGTATCTAAATAGTATCTTCTAAGAGATAGTATCAAAGTAGTATTTTTTTAAATGATAGTATCGTTAACAGACAGTATCTTCGAAGTGCAAATGGAAACTTTATTTCATCATCACGTAGATAAATAAGCTTCACGAAGGTCATCGATACAAATTATCGCTTTTATCGGCTTATTCACCCCACAGGTACCATACGATAGTCGTGAGGAAAGCACCAAGAGAAAAATCCCCTGCACATTTTTTATTAAATACATTCAATAAATAACAAAAGAAAAAAATAACCTAATCGGGATAATCATTAAAAATTGCTTATAACAAATTTTTATATAGGACTTTTTTTACTAATTAAGCATCTTAAATAATATAATTGCCTTTTCTGATTTTATTATAGTTGTAACTGCTTTCATTTTACATTTAAATTTACCTAAAATCTCAGACAATTTTTCTCTAATGGCAAGACATTCGCACGCATGTTTCCGCTTAACGTAGTAAGTATTGAAACCGTTGAAAGCGATCTTTATTTCAACGTCAACAGCTTTTATTCATGTGTATTGAATGCTTGCCAGTGCAACATTTATTTTAGCTAACAAACTTTAAAAACATTCCAAACATTACTCAATGTCCGAGACAATGTCTGCGTTTATTTTGACATAGAAACAGAGTATTCACGGTAAAGTTCTGCTCTATACTTACAGCTCCGTGTAGATATTCACCCGCATCTTACAGCCTCGCGATCAACATTTTTATTGTGAACTTCTGTTTGCCAAATAAATACAATGCCAGGCTTTTTAATGATACCCTTAAAGAATCTAATCAATTTCCATGGTCCATGGCATGGTGACGAAATATATTATTTCGTTGTAGGGATACCCCTCAAATACATATTTCAATAGACATATCGCATGCTTATTGGAATACTGACTTAACTCAAAAAAGACGATTTTTGGGAAATCGCAAAAGAACATCCCGCAATGAGGTCTTATCGTGCATGTTGATGAATAAAATTAAAACTAATTTATTAATTATAAGTGCTAGTATTTGATACATTTGATTAACTATCTATTAGATCACAGTAAAAAAAGATCTCTGTATCTGTACGTAACTAAATTTTAACTTATCTCTTAATGAGGCAGTGTTCCATTAAGTATGCGATATATCTACGTATATGAGGTAGGTAGATTAATATGAAAACGTTCTTTGCAGCAGGCTTAATGATTGGAAAGACAACATAAGTACGCTCTGCTTCAACTTTTATGTAATATTAGCCTGTTTTCTCCATTGTATTGTTCTCTACAACTTCTACAACAATGAAATAAAAGGATTGATTCTCTCAGCGCACATTAGCTATCCCTTCATTGTTGGAGACTGGATTACGAAAACAAAACAAGGCATAAACAAGAAAAAGGAACAATAACCAAAATTAAACAGAAATGGTAAAAAAAGGATAAATTTAAACCATAAATGAGCGTAATACTCGTACTACTTTTATATTAAATATAGTAGCTATGTATATATAAGAACTTTGAGTTTGAAATTAGTACCTAACTATAAAGCTCGGAAAGAGACACCAAGTGGTATTAGTCACCGCACTTAAGTTGAGTGTTGAGATACTTAAGTTAGTCTGTTCAACAATGTTCTCTGAACTCTTGCAAGTTTGAAGTACATCAGACAGCATACGCTAAATTATTTTCTCTTAACTTTCCTTATTTTAAAGAACCTTTTATTAAAAAAATCGTTATAACGAATAACACCGTATAAGGTGCTACAGTTAACAATATTTTGGGACTATTTCACACAAGATCATCTAATTTAAAATAGTCAGCTGATAAACTACTCCTTATCCACTACTAAGCCCTACGTTACTACCATCGTGAATCATGGTACAACTTATTTCCTACTTACCATTTTATTTATGCTATCCACAGTTCAAAATAGTCACAGTGAGTCAGTGATATGAAAGGAATTATTACCACGAAAACATCGCGGGGCTCGTCATACAATATTTGTGCAAATTAACGTCTTTATCTTTGAATTTTCCGAGCCTTTTTTTTAGCAGTTACCTAATCGTACAGTTGTACAATCGTAGCAGTTACCTAATTTCCAATAAAAACGTCTGCATTTACGTCTACGAGGAAAATGGGAACTAATAAAACTGTAGCAACCTAATAAATAGTACCTTATCTAATGATATCGATATGACAAGTTGATGAAGACGCTAATAGAGCCGTCTTATGATAATGACACTAAAGATACTTATACTTAACATCCGAGTCATCTTCGTATATATCGTGTGGATTGGAGATAACATAGGTCATACATCGTTAACATGTCACACGTGCTAGTATTCCGTTGATCAGCTCTTCTGATAAATGCAATGATTTTTATTTCTACTGTAATACGATGATTAATTATTTGTGTAGGTCAGTGACCCGTTCTGTGGGAATGTTGACTTCTTAATGTGTCTTCCACATGCCGCGAGGTCGAGTGACGGTTGCCCTTAGTCCTTATTCCCTTCCTTAATCCCCGGACGTGTAGGGCTACTGGTTCTGGTCCTGGGAGACCCTAGTGCTTCTTCTAACATGCGCTGGATGGCCACCTGGGTTTAAATGGGTATAAAACCCACATGACCCTACGTATCCAGTGGCTCGTGAGCACCTGTTTAAGGTTTTCCGCCGTCAACAAAAATTAAGATCAATGTCGTATAGTGTGTACATTACAGAGTTACACAGTTGATCTCCACGTGGAAAAGAAGCGATACAAAAACTCGTGGAGAGTTTACTGGAACATTTAATCCCTTGACCCTGTTCCCATGCCATTGACCGATTTTCTAATTTAGAACTGTTAGTATTCTCTCGTATTATTACCTACATTAGACTTCGTACATTCCTTAGCTCTTTTGAAATTAATATAATTTTCCATTAATCAGTAACAGACAATAATAAAACAAAAACCATTGTTTCTGTAAATATAGTCCAATTTCTTCGATTTTTACATTTTATATATCATATTAAATAGTATTTTACTGTAGTTAGCGTCATACGTTGCTAAGATTTATCTAGTATTTTTTTTATTAAAAATAAAGATTACTGTACATTTATATGTATTTAAAACACCTTCATCGGAGAAAATAATACAGGGCGAAACACTTACTGCAGTATAGGAGACGCTAAGTTGAATTAAAACAATACTGTAATGATCTCTTGTATTTAACTATTGTAGAGGAAAAATCGTAACCACTGACCCAGTTTTGGTTCTACAGCGCAAGTCACCCCACACCTAACTATGTCACGAAATGTTGCTGCGAAGTATGGACCTAGGTACACTGTACCCCATATGTAGCTACGTAATATTAAAGATGGATGACGTCTAGTTGGCAATGCGATGTTAGCGCCGATTGAGATCCCAATTCATTTGGAAAATTATTGATACAGTAGTGTTGTTATTGGCACACAAAATATTTGTTATATCTCATTAGGAGATGCATTTGTATTTTTGTATACTTATGCCAAATGTATTTTGAGTAAATAAAGCCCATATTTTCCCAGCAGTGGCACCCGTACGAGACGTTATATACCTACTGTCTGACACAATGCTAGATAAAACATCAAACACATTATAAAGATAGTAGTAAAATGTTATGTGAACACACGCAATGTCAAGGTTATTGCGTGACTGAGGAACTCACGGAATGGAATGGATACCAGCCCTAATGGGAGCCGTTACATAAATAAATGGTTACGTAAAAACCGTTCAATTATAACTAAAGCGTAACATTGTGCAAAATACAGGTTAGAGCCAGAGATTGCTGAAGAGCTCACAATTGAATGTATTCCTTTAAATAATAACACGGCATGGTTTCATATTAATTATTTTTTTAAATTCAACCTAATAAAGAGGCAGACTGGCCGGCTGAACAAGCGATAACCTTCGCCTATAAGCAGTAAGAACGAACAGTGAGAGAGTCGACGATGCGTTGCAACTACGTAATTAAATATGTCTAATCTTTACCTATACTAAAAATGTTGGAATATATTTATATAACTATATGAATACTACGAAAGTAAACAAAGACGCGTTTTCTGCGGATAATATTGAGAATGCGGAATTACAGGTTTATTATAATGAAATATTTATTGTTTAGTGTCATATATTTTTTGTCTCTACAAAAAAAAAAGATTTGTGGAGCAGCACATTGCGTTTTGCTGCTCTAAGTATTTCAATTTCAAGAAAAAAATACGAAAAACGCTAAATAAACGATAATTTTGTCGACTATTTTGACGTTCATAAGTAGGTAACGTAAGGTTGTAAGACGAAATACAAGTATTGAAATGTGTGGCAAAAATCACAGTAGCCGCTCAAAGTGCCATCGGTATGTAAAACTAAGACAATGTTATAAACCGATCACGTAGGTATGTGTGGCGGTATACATCGCGTATTACTATGCCTTGCCGGCTCTGTAGCCAAAACCAAAATAGCCTGAGCTTGTGAGATAATGGTTGTCGTACGGTCATTACAGCGGCAACGAGAGCGTCAGGTGATTGGGTCACCCGCGCACCTAATGTTAATTTTATTAAACCCTAACGTGAGATGAGACATCGTTTTATCAATGTTTTGCTTACTGATTACATATGTTTTAATGTTTTCAAGGTGCGTGTTACCAATGCGATTGTTATAGATAGAAATGTGAGTTAACATTTAATGGCGACCTTCAAACGGAGCGCCAGGACGGTGATGTCATAATGTTGCCTCGTTGCGGATTTTTCAAATCCACTTTGATTAATGGTTCGCATAACGACAAAGAAAAATTATAGACATTTATGCATAGTTAACTCAAGCTTATTATTGGCGGCAGTTTAATTAAAGTTTTTGGTCCTTGGAGCCGATACAATGAGTGAATTTACAACGGTTTGTCACTCTCAATTATAATTTATTAACAATACTAATAAAAATCTATGAAATGATAACAATTCGCGTACGTTTCATTTGAATTAAAAAGGCTAATGGTAAAATCAATATCTAGAACAATTATTTATTCGCCGAACAAGGTGTTTATCGATTACTATGAACATAGATTTTAAATGAGCTCGTTCTACTTGTAATACTCCTTACCTTTTATTTAATAAACCACAAGAGCACTGACTACGAACACATTAATATATTATATAAATTCAAACTAATTTTAGTACGCAAGGGCATTGACAGTTTATAGTTGCGTATTTTTGCCGAAAAAGGGCTCAGATGCAAACGTTTGGATATGCGCGCCACTGAAATTTTACCACAACACTCTTTTTATGTTATAAAGCCAATCATTTATCACTACGGAAGGTTCTCTCTACAGCTACGTATTATATTTCGTTAGCTAATCGTTCGTAGCGGTAAGCG
>DWEM01002259.1:0-12377 GCA_018245935.1 Agara belti belti
GCTATAACGGTGAAGGAAAACATCGTGAGGAAACCTGCACACCTTAGAGATGTTATAAATTATATAATATTTTCTGAAGTGTGTGAACTCTACCAATCCGCACTTGGGCAGCGTGGTGGACCATAGTCCATAGTCCATAGGGATTAAGGCCATAGCCTTAATCCCTCTCAATATGAGAGGAGTCCAGGTCCAGCAGTGGACCAAAAGGGTCGAAAAGAAAAAACAATTGTAACAAGCGTTACAAATAAAACGAAAGTCATCGCTAACATTATTTTATTTATCTGCATTATAACGACAACACCTCATAGATTGCTAGTAAATTTGACATTTCTACACACTATGTAACGCTCACAGCACATCAACGTAAGGATTTATAACCGTTCAATAATACATCACATGTTATATTATGTTTAATACTAATCCAGCTTTTCATTTGACGACACACACAATACATACATAGATAATGTAAACATACAATAATTTAACTGAATACAAATTATGCTTATATGTATATATCGGTACAACTCGAAGCACGAGTCTTGGACCTTCGATACTTATGGAATTCAAATTTCGAATCCGTTTACAAGCCTTTCGTAACTTACGAATTTACCCTAATGTCAATTTTCAACGTAATTTTCAGATTGAGCGAGCGTTTAGCTGTCAAATTGTCACATCATTCGTTCAAACATACAAACATGACTCTGTCTACTAAGGACTGTTACCGTGTTGTTGTATTCTTAAGGTTTTTCTTCAATCATCATTTCAAGTTAAAGAAACGACGCTTACATGGTTTGAGAATGTTTTTTTTTTATGTTAGCAGAGTAGCGAAAGAGCTGGCAGCAATAAAAACAGTAAAATTACGGATCATTCATTCATAGAGCGAATGTGACGATAGGGACAGATGTGACGGACCTAGGTCTACATACCCACTTACAATAAATCGATGACGTCATTACTTCTCTGTAGTGATACTGCCAAAGTAAACTTCATTACCAAGAGTTCAAGAGTCGCGGAAGAGTTGTACAAGATATGTATCGATAAAAATGGTAATCTTAAAGATTGTTTCCAATAATAACTTTGGTGCAACCGTTTACAACACAATTTTTGTAATATTTCTGGTCAAATAAGGTTTTAATGATAGGAAAAAATAATAATGAATTGAAGAAGCCCTGTAATATGAGACAAAATAAATACGGATTGAGGGTGAAGCTAAGCGTAATATTGCAAATGTGAAAATATGTACAGCCATCTATTTGCTACGTTTACACGGCTGAGCCGATTTTGATAAAATTTCATTCATTTGTAAAAATCGATTCAAGGGACCGTTTAAAAGTTGTACAATTATAAGACTATGTTTCACCACAAATAATAAAGAAAAAATAACAATTTCTTATTTAAAACTAGCAACCGCATTCAGGGAACGCGGGATAATATATTAAAAAGTAATATTATTAGTGGAACTAATTCTAAGACCATTTCTATATCAATATACAAAATACAGTGCGAGACTGATTTCTTAGTAGAAATGAGAATTATTAACGGTTTTTAAGAAATCGTAAATGTAGCATTGTGGGCAAATAATTAACTTGTCATTTGATAATAATTGATATTGTAATATAATCATTATATATTCTTATTTTATAAACTAAATTTAATAGAACATTAATAATACACGTCTACGAAATTGAGGATATGCAATTTATTGCTCGTTTTAAAAAATAAATATAGAGTATAATTATTATTAAAAAAGGTAATTACACAGAATAAGTCGTTAATTATAAATACATACTGTAAATGCATACGCAAAAATATGGGGTAAGTACAATAAATTTGGACATAAATAAAAATATTTTTTTATCTGTTGAGTTATAAAGCGAATATAATAAAAAAAAAATTATTAATGGAACCAGCGCGATATTATAAATAATATTATTATGTACAATGGCCCAAACATCATAAAATAGACACAGGACGTTTATTTAAATCGACCTCGCATTTTAGTGTTATCTCCAAACATAGATGGCGTTATATTTAAAAAAAGAACCTACCATCGCTCGCTGCCCGCCAGCTGCGCAGTTGCTTTCACAAAGCAACAATTTTTCTACATAAATTTTCCTATAAAATCCGAATGATACATGTTTTTAACACAATCAAACTTAATTCTGTCGATAACATACATATATTTATGTAAGTAAATTAATTATAACTATTGAAGTTTATTCTATAATTCTACATAACCGTATGTATAGTATGCAATAGACATTGCCACAATGTGGGGTAATTATGATCGATCAAGCGTTAAGCTGGAATAAATTCTATTATAAATTGACCAATTATATAATTTTCATAACAAGATATCGATTAACATATTTAGAATTTGGAACATACTTTTAACAGGAATCAAACAACTTGAGCACTTAATTGATAAATTTTGAACAACATCGAATACTGAATAGCTTCATAAACATCTTAAGTAGAAATTACTACGACACACCAATGTTTAAATATAACTGTTTATATATGAATATATTTTATATCAACGTTTTGATTAACATTAACGCCGATAACTTCTTTATATTCAGTAAATCACACTAAACATGTCGCCGACAGAGCATCCAAAGGTTTTCCATTTCTATATAACGATTGCATAATGTAAAGTAGTACAAGCGTTTTTTTTTAAAATACCTTCCACTCATAACCGAATATAAATAAAAATAACAAAAATAAATACTTGTAGTAATTTTAAATACTTGTGGAATAGTGCGAAATATAGACGCATAACTCTCTTTCGTTTCCTCAATACTCGTTTGGCCAAAAGCTCGCGGACACTGAGTTCATTAAACAAAATTTGTTTTAAAAATAAATAAACAATAATAATGCATAATAAAGGAACTAATACAATACAAATACTGTCGTTCAAGAGACGCACGAACACTTGACATATATTATTATTATTATTGCATATGAAGAAAGTTCATATGGGTATTGTAGCCGTTTATAATGGTAGTTTTAAGCACCTAGCACATGGTAACACCGTTAAATCCTCGATGACGCCGATTGGTCTGAAGTCATTTACAAAAGTGTTGCTATAAGTTTTTGAAATTTCCCATCAGATTTCATGGCAACACCGCCTAAACCTCCAGTACGTTATTTTCATAAGGATCTTTCTTTTACTGCTGTATCTGCTTTACCACATTAACAGGTAATCAATCTCTGCATCTGTATATTTAACTATTAATTAAACAGTAACCATAATTCAACATATATGTATGTATATATAAGTACAGGATAAAGGAAACGCCGATAGGCGGTAAAAAAAACACCACGAAAACGCGTTAAGTACAAAAATTAACTTACGAACTAACATTGTATAATTAACTAAATTTCGTTGATAGTAAAAACATTTAAGTAACAGTGCATTTTCACAGGAATATCTCAGCACAGTAAAGTGATTATCTGTTGTCCGGGCTTGTCACTCTGTTATCACTTATGCACAAGTGATGGATGACAGGATGAATTCTGCTAGTTGGTAGGTAGGCGGGTAGTAAGTAGCACATGTCACTCTCGTGTCAAGCGGTGTCATCTCATACACTCCCACACTGACTCTACTTTTAAATCTTGTCCCTTACAGACTTTGTTAGTTCTCCTCTGGCGTGTGAAGGTTATCGTAAACTTTGAGAAGCTCAAAGCTATGAATTCATTGTGATAAGTTTACATAATTGGGTCGAATGTAACCTTTTAGCCGGCAATAGAGCGAGCGAGGGAGACAGAGAGAGAAAGAGACAGCAGTGCGTTCCATTCCACAGCCGTCAGGATAATAAACGTGGAACAAATGATACATAAACATGACTAAAATAATCCTGTGAAAGTCACATTTAATATAATATAACTAGTAATAATAGGAATGATTTAATTGGAATCAAAATATAGACTTAATTTTAGTAACAATAGATGGCAAAAGTCGAAGTAAATAAAAAAGACGTTGTAAGAAAAACATTGACTAAATTAATTATATTTTTGTATATATTATAAATCGCTTCAAATATAACAGGGAATGTAACATGCGGAATATATGGCAAACGAATGATTTACAGCTCAGAATCGATTGCTGGGATTGTTTAATCGATTTTATTTAGAATCGGGATCGATTATTGCAATCATATTCAGATGTTCAATCGGTTATTGCGGTAAATTTCAAGGATCCACATTCATTTGTCTTGAGTAAATATGTATAAATATGCGTTATATACTACCGTTCAACAACAATATGATATTTAATATATTTCAATATAGCTATATATTATTTAATGATCATTCTAAAATATACAACACGCTATGATATCTATCATTCACTGTTTCAACGTTATTAAATATAAATTTTTGCTGTGCAATATTGAACTCTATTAGCAACGCTATTTGGTCTATCAGTGGTCTATGACTATAAGGCTCTCCGTTACCGAAACGGTCCGATCCTAGTGTTACAGCTAGATTGACAGAAAAATACTTAAATACGAATCTGTAGTTTTATTGCAAACTCTAAGCGAGTTAGAGAAACTTAATATGTAATACAGTACCTTAAGTTCCGTTTTCGTGCCTGATACGCATCATTCCAGTGGCTCGATTGCTCGGGGAATTTTCTCGGGATGCTGGATGACGTTTGTTAATCGAACGGAAATAAATTGTCAAGGGACAATATACCTTTCTTACTGATGGATAAAAAATGGTCCTTCGAACCCCGCTAGACCCGATCAGTGATCTAACCCAGCGCAGAAGATTCATTCCAGATTGATTTTCACACTGGAATCACATCGATGAAAGGATTCCAGAGTAACGAGCGTATTTCAAGTTTTCATTAACTGTAGAGCGATTGAAGCACTACTAGTTTCTCCAGTAGAAAACCAGCGTTAAGCCAGAATGATGGGAACGAGGCAGCGGGAAAAAGGCAGACGTATGACACGATTCAAGCAATGGAAGTACTGAATTGGTTGTTAAATACTATATCTCCTCCCTCATCTACTTACGCTAAAACATATTGGTCGAGTTTAGATATAAAATTTAAAATGTGCAAACAGAAACGTCTATAAAGAAAGTTTAAAATTAATATACATACAACTAAACAAAATCAAATTATATTTGAACGCATTTCATCATGCAGTATAGACGCATATTTCTGTATAAATAATTGTAATATTAAAATTACAGTTGAACGTATTTCTCATGTATATATAATTATAATTTGATAATAATCCATAATTTCCGATGTATATTAATGACAAATGATTATTCTATATTAAGTTTTACATTTATCCCTATAAATGGTAGGCTACAAATTATAACATTGTCAGTATTTATTTTTTCGTAATAAAATAAAATCAACAAATTTTAACTTAATCTTAAATATATAAATAAAAATAATTTGTACCTGAAAAGCAAGAACAATGGCACGAAATATATCGTTGATTTTTTAAACACAAATTGTTTATGGCTTTTAATATTATACAATACAACAGAACGCAATGAGAATTATAATAATAATATCATTAGCTAATTTCGCGATCCGTATAATTATGTTCGCTGAAAATGTATAACAAGTATGTTTATATATTATTTTAAAGTTGTATATTTGAACTCAACACTTGACATTTCTGTTAAGATAAAACATTTTTTCCTAAGAGCTTCGTTCACAGGAGTGTATGAAAATATATGTAACGAAATATCATTCAATTAAAGTATCAATTAATGATCGACAGATCTATCAATCATTGATAGATCTATTAATGATTGATATATCTATCGTTCAATCTATCAATCGGTCAATCTATTAATGATTGATAGATCAATAAATTATCGACAAAATTGTTAACAACAGTTTTTGTGAAAATCAAAAATGTAAGTCCTCGATCAAATCAAATGTAATTCTTAATGTGCCTACCTTAAAAAATTAATTGTTTGTTTTAGAAATCCGTACCCACGTCGAAAAGCGGTGCCAAACCAGAATCTTTCAACGCCCGATATTAATAGAATATTATGGAAAGGCATATTTTGAATATACGGAGCAACATCTGAAACTGAAGCATCGATTCTCAAGAAAGAATTCACTAAATAATCAGATACGTTGTTTTTGACGAAAAAAGGCTGAAAATATTTTCAATTCTGATCAGAAATGATTATAAATCACGGCGATATTTTTTCAACGGTTGAGCGAAGTGGGGTAAGTGGGACCTGTTTAATAGAAAAAAAAAAATGCGGCAAAACCGCAAGGTACGCGGTTTTGGTGTACTCTCGTCGATGCATTGCGTGCATTATATCTTAGCGAGCAGTCCTTCGAGGCCCAGCACCGGGGGCACCTCGATGTCCTCCAGGCGGATAGCGGACGGGCTGTAGTGGAACTGCACCGCGTATATCATCTTCGTGTCCATCAGAAGGTTTTGCTGGAACAGACGGTTTTGTAGAAGAATTGAAAAGGAGGAAAAAAAATCCGACCGTACCCAGTGAAGTACGTACACGTTTTGGATGTATAACGTTTTTCGAAAATCAACCCCACCAGGGCTACAGTGACGGATGAAAGCCCCCATGGAAACGATTAGGTATTTCATTTTCACTCAACAAAATTGTTGACTTTACTAGATTTTCTCTCCGTTCAAGCTAATTTTTTTTTCGACCCTTTTGTTGGTCCACTGCTGGACCGGGTCTCTTTTCATAGTGAGAGGGATTTAGGCCATAGTCTACCACGCTGGACAAGTGCGGATCGGTAGACTTCACACACCTCAGAAAATATGTATTATATAATTTATAACATCTCTAAGGTGCGCAGGTTTCCTCGCGATGTTTTCCTTCACCGTTACAGCGAGTGATATTTGAATTTTACTTATAAAACGCACGTAATAAATCAGAGGTGCGCGCCAGGATCGAACCCGGACCCCCCCGGAGTGGGAGGCTGAATTCAAACCACTGGGCTATCACTGCTTAAAAGCTAATAATCGGTCCTGAATGAAAAGCATACCGGCTCCTTGCTGGCGACGGACCCGGCGCGCTTCTGCATCATCTTCTGTATCTCGTGGATGAACTCGCGCGTCACCTTCACCTCGAACTCCTCGGCCGGCGTGTACATGTTCAGGATCTGGTGACGAAACGCCGAAATTGTCAGCTCGAGTCGTGAATGGGTCACCACTGTACTTGGGCCGGACGAGCGAAGTAATAACAATAATTTGGACAATTCCATACGCTACTCTCCGATACTAAAGTACATAATTAAATGCCTGTGTTATGGTAACCGGACAGCCGATAAACATACGTGACATAATGCTTATATAGATATTTCCATTGTACCCGGACCCAACGGAAACAATTCTCAAACGAACAGCGCTCATCGCAGAGGTGTTCGTCCTGGTTGGATATTGAACCCACGTTGTCCATCACACTAGGAAGCCAGTCCAATAACGACATTACAGAGGTTCGAGAGTTGAGGATATAATAGGAGCGGTGGGGAGCGCTCACCTTGCAGACTTGCATTGCGTTGAGGTCGCGACACATCTCCACGGTGCTGTCCACGTCCACCATGGACTTGCGCGCCTGCAGCAGGTGCACCGCCTGCGTGATCGGCTGCAGCACGCCGATTATCTCCTCCACCTGCAAATCACACGCCATGTGCGTAAAATCCTATACTTAACTTACTTAACTTAATCCTATACTTAACTTAACGATTTTTTTTATTTTAATATAAATATAAATATACTGTATTGGATTACGATTACAATTGGAAATGGATGATTTTTATGAGCAACTTTAACTGCATTGTAACCATTGAAATTATTAATTCTTATAGCGTAATATGCAGCGCTATCTATTAGATGACATGCATAACTGAGATCAGAGTGCAGACGTCAATACACTGCCATCTATTAGGCTGTCACGAACAACTCGTTTAAGACAGTAATGAAAGCTATCGCGTTCGCCGCTAGAGGCGCTAGTGTCTATGGAGGTTTTCAAAAATGTCAAATATCACTGAACACACTTTTGTGCAGGTTGTTTTCGATAATTACTGTGAAACCTATTTGTCTTAGCAAATGTACGAGTTAATTATGCTTGAAAACAGTTTTAGAAAACTATTTCTTCCTTTTTTTCAACAAATTTATTGGAATTAAAGGTTAGAAAAAAATTGTATTAATATGTATTTTAGAACCAACTGTATGTCAGGGCAAAGGTGGTGGTAGCCTTAATTTTTCTGAACATGCAATTTATATATGAAAAGATACTCACGCTTTTCTGTCCGTACTCAGCGAGGTTCTCCTTGATCCAATTCTCCAGGTGCGATATATTGTATCTGATCTGCAGGCCCTTGGCCCAGCAGCACAGGTCCTTGCGCAGCAGCAGCTGGTTGAGACTGTACGCGCAGATGAAGTAGAACAGCTGGAGAAGGCGAAACATGTTACATTAAAAATATCATATGACTGGAGTAGAGGCGGTTTCGTTATAGTTGTTTCTATGAATATTCCTTTCGGATAATTTGTTTAATGGAGACAGCTAAATTGAAATACGCTGAACCTTTTGCCGTTGGACATATGTCAGTTACTGTATAGAGCTATACAAAGAGAAAATTCCATGCAAGGAATCGATTAAAGTATCGAACGAACGTATCGATTAAAGTAATCGAACAAAAGCTACAGGGGCAGGACGAGTCGTCGCAGGGACCTGTTTAAAGATGACGACGCGGAGAGGGGGGTCCACGGCGAACTTGCGCAGCTGGTCGTGCGCCTCCGCCAGCTCCTGCTTGAGGCGCGCGGGGCCGGCGGCCGGCGGGGACGGGTTGCGCTGCGCGGGGCCCGACAGCCCGCAGATCTCCTCGTACTCCAGGATCGCGGGCACGATCAGCCGCTCCACTTGCTGCTCCAGCAAATTGATCAGACCTGCGACACCATCGATGTGAACTTCAGACGCTCCTTAATGGACCAGATACCGGCCGATAGCGGAGTCGAGTCTGAATATTGAAAAAATACATCAGCTCTGTAAGAATAACAACATCTTTTGAATTCGCACTTATTTTAAGCGAGCCTCATTGTTGTTCAATTGGTTTGATGTCACTCCCCTGTTTGACGTTCCCGAGCCATGTCATCTCTTATAATAATAACGACTGGGGACTATCCGATTCCAAATTAGGCAATCGAATACCTCCGTCGTGGTAACCGTTCTGATAAACATACATACTACATAATACTTATATGTATATTTTCATTACGACCGGAGAGCACAAGCAAACGTGCTGCACACACAAATGCGTGTCCAGGGCGGGAATCGAAGCCACGAGCTCCAGTTGTCCAGTCGCGGTCTCTAACGAGGCTACTCCGGGTCCGGCTACGCACCCTGGTAGATCCAGACGGCGATGTCGCTGAGCACCTGGCGGTACTCGGACAGGTCGAAGATGCGCAGACACTGGCGCTCCTGGCGCGGCGTGTTGGCGGCGCGGTACTGCGCGTCGCCGCTGTACTGCCGCAGGTTGTTCAGCAGCCTGCGCACACACCGAGCGTCCTCGACTGTTATACTGCCTCTTTTATATCAACATACCTTGGACACCTTAGAGATGTTATAAAGTTTAATATTTTCTGAGCTGTGTGAAGTCTTATAAATCCGCACTTGGTCAGTACTTTTATACCCACTAGGTACCCCGGACAACTAAGGCCTGTTATACAGAATAATATCTTCTATAGAAGTCTACCAATCTGTACTTGGCCAGCGTGGTAGACTGCGGCCCAAATACTTCTCACTGTGAAAGACCCGGTGCAACAGTGGACTGATAAAAAGGGTGGAAAAAATAAAGATGTTCTTTCGTTAGGTAACGATCGTTAAGCCTTATCCAATTTTAAAGGCTGTTTAAGATATGATACAGCAGACATCGATCACAGACGGCTGATGCCCTCATGTATAACGTAACTGACCGCGAATAGCAATTTGAAATAGGAAGACCATTAGAACAACGGAAAGGAACTATTAATTTACAGTTCTTCTTTCTGAGAATTTATCTAAAAGTAAATTAGTAAAACTTTTGAAATCTTAGATATAACATCAAGCACACATCCATGGCCATAAGGTCTAATTCACCTCAGCATGTTAGAGAGCCACAGCGTGTTGTACTCGACGTTATCCGCCCTCTTCTTCAGGGTGCGCTTCACGCCGATCCTGATGGCCTTCATGAGCTGGTGCATCTTCGGCTCGTCGTCCACGTGGTCCGTGTGGCGCAGCATCATGAACAGGATGTAGGCCGGTAAGCCCGGCAACAGAGTGATCGCCACTTGCGGCTTGAGATCTGGAAAAGGACAAATAAATTGTCAAAGTACTGTCGAACTAGCGGAACTGTTCGCAAAGACAAAGACAAAGACGTTTAATTGTACATTGAAAGATTTTACAGAATTATTAGTTCAATCCATATTTGGCATTTTACAGCTTACAAATGTTTGTGACGCAATCAAATACAAAATATTGCTCGGATTTTAATACAATTGCTCACACTAATAGATTATGGAAAAGCTGGCTACATAAGGCACTCTTCAACCAGGAAAAATACACGCATCTTATGGTGTTGTTTTGTTTAAAACTTAAATATCACTCACTTTAAACTGTAATGGAAAATAGCTCGAAGGTCTCGGTCGGCAGGTCTGACTATGGCCTTAACCCTTCTGATTGCAAGAGTGAGTGATAAAGAGAGGGAGAGTAATAATAATAGCTGGGGACAATTCCACACACTGCTATCCGATTCCAAATTAGGCAATTCAATGGCTATGTTATGGTAAACGGACAGCTGATAACCATACAGATATACCCACGATATAATACTTGTATAGATAACACAGAACAAACAAATGTGCTCGACACAAAAATATTTGTCCTGGGTGGCAATAGAACCCCCCGACCTCCAGTTTTGCAGTCAGGGTCTCTAACCACTCGTCCACGAGGCCAGGTTAGAGTAACTCCTCGGTTTGAGCAAACAGACTACAATGCCTCACCAGTAACCAGTTTCTTGATGATGGTGCCCTCGTCCTGCTTCTTGTACTCGAACATGCCGAGGTACTCCCTCTCCTTCTTGCGCATCACGGGCGCCAGTTCGAGCATCGCCGACGTGTTCTGAGAGATTATCGTGTCTGTAAGCAAACAAATTAAACTATAATGTGGACTTTTTATTATTTTTATAGTGCCCCTCCAGCCGGTGAAGGTTGGCTATCAGCTGCTTACTGTCGTCTTTGTTTTTAGCTCTGCAGAATAGCTTAGCGGCGGTGGCTGTTCCGATCCACTCTCTGATGTTCCGTAACGACTTCTTTCTCCCGTCAACCTTGCCCCTTCCAGCGACCTTTCCCATTATGATAAGTTGAAGTAAATTATATGGTTGATGTCGAAGAACATGGCCCAAGTAGATCTTCCGTTGTTTAGGAGATTTCCTGTCTTCCTATATTATTCTTACACAATCACGCCAAGTCCAATTGCCAAATATCTTTATCCTTACGTAGCTGTCATGCTACTTCTACGCCTTCTACTACTACTTGACACCCTATCAGCCAGTATCTGTCTTTTTTATGTGCATAATGAAAATAAATATTAGCAACAACAAAACGACTTACCGCTGATGACATGCATTAACATCCGTTTCTAGTATTTAATCGTTGAATCCTTTCACAAAGAGGTTTAAGAGGATAGTTGACCAAGCTGGTCACATACAGATTGGCAGACTTCACACAGTTTCCATAACTGATTTACAATCCCTCCACATTTGTTCGAAAACTATAGGTACATAGATCATCTGAAGATGTGAATTAAACCCAAAAGAGTATAACATAGTATGGAATTCTCACCATTGCCCTCCAATATATCCTGGACATCATCAATTCCAGCTTCCTTCAGCCGGCTGACCAGCAGTCTTATCTGATTTTTGTATCTACGACAGCTCTCAGACAACTTGTCAACGCGCTCCTGTGTACAACAAACGGACAAAACAAAAGAACCTTTATTAATAAAGGAGAATAATAATAATAAATTTCGATTTAAACTTTATTCGATCATTTAATCGATTTAAGATAACGAATAAATTAATTAAAGGATTAAGAGAGACGCTTTTTGTTAGATAACAAAATGTTTGATTTCTCATGTAACGGACATTAATATAGACTACATGCTTAACTTGAAACCCAATCATTATTATTATTATTATGTCCACCCCTCACAGGTCAGATGTAGTCCAGTAAATACGGAGACAATACCTGCACAGCCAGACTCTCGGACGCCAGGCGGATTATCTCGTTCTGGGCGAACTCTTGATTCTTGTTCTTGGGCTCCTGGCTCAGATCGGCGCTCAGCAACCTAAAATGGATACATTTTTGTATTACAGAATCACC
>DWEM01002260.1:0-12376 GCA_018245935.1 Agara belti belti
CAGACAGACAGACAGACAGACAGACAGACAGACAGACAGACAGAGTTACTTTCGCTTTTATAATATTAGTATGGATAGGTAATATTGTACAGCTGTGGATTTTATATTCCTTTTGAATTGCTATTTGTATGTGTCGGTGTGTAATAGATATTTTTTGTTTAAAATGATAATCATAATAAAACAAATCAGTTCACATACAAGTGTTTATTTTTTCTGAACCGTCTGTAGAAGTAACTTTGCACCTTGCGACGTCTGTTGTTTCAACACACTTGTGCAAGCTTTGACTTTCTTTATTAGTTTATTGGCTATCTCTTCTTTGTTACTTTCTATGAGCTTCAATAGAAAGAAGCATCCTCGATTTGTAGGTAGCCACAATTTGACCTGTGAAGTAAGAGTTTTATAGATTTCATTTTGTTTATATATCAAGTAATTGGGATAACTGGATGAATGAATATATTTAAAATAGTAAAAAATCTTTAGTTTTATGTGCTAATTCCCAAACAATTGTGAACCGTTAAACAACCCAAATTCCAGAATGTTTAACAGTATTTTTAAAAAATGTATTAGATTTTTTGTTATATCTTAAAAAATGCATTTGTCATCCCACTTCATCTACCACCACAAATTAAAATATCGACTAACCGTCTCTCCATCTAAGACCCCAAAGATAGCTTCTCCAAGTGAGTAGCCGTTGGCATCTTTGTCCAAACTGGCCAACTTTTTCAAACACATATGTATCCCAGCATCCTCCACTGCCAGAACCTCTTTATCATCCTGCTTGATGAGCCAGTCTGTACGACAGATAGACCTGGCCACCGGGTCCAGAATCTCCTTGGAGAACTCTGAAAGCGACGAAAAGAAATATTTACAAATGTGAAGTGAATGTTGAAATACTAGTATTTTTTTATATTTAAAGAACCTGTATAAAATTTCTGTGACATTAAACTTCAAGATATACCATAACGAGATGCTAATTATATTACAAAATATTTATAGTTTTTAGAAAAATACTAGTGTGTGTATACTACATCTGCAATGCATAATTGTTACAGCAGTTAACGGGCTTGCGTAAGTTGTTTGCCATTTTTACCTTGCATATAAATAAATTACATTAAATAGTTTGTGACGACTTCAGTCTGGATTTTACTACAGAAAGGGCAGAAACGATTCTAGCCAGACTTATTCGCAGATCAAAATTGAGACGATATCAAATAATATTGCACATACAATTAGTCCTACACAAATACAACAGCATCAAACCGATTATGGGATAATCTTACCCATTGACAACACAGCTACAGCTAGCAACATAGCCGTCTTATTGCTGAGCCAGAAGTCGGGGTCTTCTTCGATGTCCTTTTTCACGGCCGGCAAGATGGCCTCTTGCAGTTCAGCCACGCGCAACTCCGCGTCCTTCTTGGACATGCCACTTTTGAAACCCTCCTCCAAGAACTTCACAAAACTGGGATGAAACGCTGCTGGATCCTTGGGCTTAACAAGCCAGTGTAGAACCTGAATATATAGTTCAATAATAATATAATCTCATTTTTCGTAACAACATTGTCTTTATTTATTGATGGAATTAGTTTATTAAATATATGAAAAATATATGAATATTTAATACAGTATTACAAGCATAGAAATTAGAAATAAAATTTGGTATGCTTATGTGTGTTTTTCTATAGATATTTATGTATGTATTTTTCTCTATATATCATTTTACTTTATAAATTTAACACCTGCCACAAACTGTTATCCAGCCAGGGTTGGCTAGCAGAAAATGCCACGCGGCATTAAGTTCGGCTATTGTTACTTTTTGTTTTATAAACGTGCCATAAAGAGTGTAAATAAATAAAATAATTCACCATGTTTCCCCAATGATCGTTGGCGATGTCCTTCAAATTATTTGCAATGGTGGTTACGATAGCCTTCTTGACAAGCACCGTGTCATCCACGGAATCGAATATAGCTAGCAGCAGCCGATACCCGGTCTTGTGTTTACAGAGAGGCACAACATGCTCTTTAACCACTTTAAGTATGGTCTGCAAATAAAAAAAAATATTATTACAATTATCAATACAAAATTACCTACTGCAAGATTTAATGTAACTTGATTCACCTCTTAATCTAGCGAAGGTAAGTGCTCAGTGGCAAGTTATGGGTTCAATTCCAACTCAGGATGAATATATGTGCAATGAGTGTGAAAATTGTTACATGGCTGGGTGCAAAATTATCTTAGTATGTAAGTCTGGGTATTGTAACACAGACTTTGTATAAATTGAGATCATGTCTGGGAGTGGGTCCATGTCCGACCCATTATTACTATTACAAACTTTGTAGCCCTTCATTTGCACAGAGTGTGATAAAATTTTTAACGAGTTTAATAAAACTATATTAACTTAGCTACATACTTTTTTATCTTTATTGGTGCCCTGCCAGACACACATACTGGCCGCATTCACTCCGGGTAAGGAATTACTGAGAGGCACAATTAACGGACTCAATGTGGCAATCAGCTCTGTTCTATCCTCGGCACTGCATTCCCGCATGTAATCATACAGAACGGAATGCAATAATCTGAGAAAAAAAAAATCATTACAACCATTTTATATATGTTATGTAGAGACTGTATTAAAAAAAAATAAACAAAAAAAAATATGATTTTTTTCTTAATTTTTTTTTATTGGGGCCAAATTACATATTGCATACTGTTATATAATTACTTATTGCATATATCGAGTTCAAATACTGACAACAAAAAATCATGGTAAGCAAGAAAGTAGGTAAAGTAGGAAATTATATATAATAGGATCATACTCGCTGTCATGTAAGTTTTTGCCCAGGATACGCTGTATATTTGCTTTGCATGCTTGTAAGATAGCCACCTTCATTTCAGGACTGTCCTTGTATGTATCACGCAATGTAGTCACTTTATCGTCTTTTGTCTGTAATTATAAGAAAATTGTTTGAATAATACTATAATTAGTATAATTATAAAACTAGAATCAAAATTGCCATCATATAATGCATATGGTCCTGATGAGTTTGTTTATAGCAAATAATGTTCAAGGCCAGACATAAACACCTGTAGAATATGAATCTAAATATTATTGTTTCACTGTTTTATTTCATCAATTTATCAATGTCTCTTGTATGTAAAAACCATTATGAAAACCATGAAAAGATTATTATAAATTATAATTATTTCAGTGGCAGTACTTTGGTCCTGTGGAAGGGTTTACAGCAGTTTATAAACTACATGTAGATTTGTCCTTGAAGCCAAGTCTAAAATGTGCATTAGATCACTATCTAGGCCTGCTCAGAAAAAATTGTCAATGTCAATCAGGGAATCTTGTGCTTATGGACAGTTTGGGTGGTAATGATACTAACTAAAGAGGTAGTTAGATGTCTTACATTTTTATATATGTCTCCATAAAACTCTTGTTGCATATGTAATTTATCCTTTTTCGTAGCAAACTCGCCGTACACGTAATCCAGGACTGGAGCGCTTATAGAATGGGAGGCGAGAGACACAATGTGACCAAACAGCTTCTTTATAACCTCAAGCCGAATGTAGTCTGTGCCGTGCTTCAGTATGCGTTTGACGGCATGATGAGCATACTTGGACTGCATCATCTGTACCGTAATGTCTAACAACTCCTCGGATATTTCATTCTTGATGTCCTCTGGGCTGTTTTTCAACAGCACCTGAATGACTCTGCTCAAGTCATGTGTGAGTGCAATAGATTTATACTGCCCTTTCAGCAGACGATGGAGTTCTTTGCAGGCGTTCAATCTGAACTCCTCTTTCACTACTTTTCTGTAAAAATTAGTCAATCACCATTTTATAAATAACAACTGCATATTCGATAACAGCAAAAGAGTGGGAAAAGCCAATTATTAACTAGTTTAATGATAGATGAATGATGCAATTTTATCCAGAAATCATTTTAGGTATCTTGTTTAATAGAGACTTTTATTAGTTTTAGGATTTTATACTAACACAAAGAAGTAACCAATGTACTGTAATAGCTACAGATGATTCAAACCTCGGAATGGCTTACAAGGATGGTACCCACCATGCCAAATGGTTGTCTTAATTATTTATATACAAAAAATGTAGCATTCAGAGGAATTATAATTTAAACACTTAATTTTAATTACCTTTGAATCTGAGCAGATAGTAGCTTAGCTTTATTAGATATTTCGAATATTTCGACAGTTGCTTTCGCTTTTCGTCTCACTATTCTTAAGTTTTTCTTCTCCTTTTTCATTTCAGACCATTTTGGTTTCTCCCCACTTTGTTTTTTGTCGTTTGGAAATTGTCGCTTACCTTTAAAATTCCCTTTGCTGGCCTGCTTATCACCCTCAGGTGTTTTCTTAAAGCTTTTGTTTTTACCGACATATTTTTTAAAGCTTTTGTGTTTTTTACCATCTTGTTTCGTTAAATCCTTCTTGGTCTTAAAAGTCACTTTCTTTTGTACATCAGTTTCTTTATTTTTATTTGCTGTGTCGAATTGCACTTTCTTTTTCTTCGGTGTCACTGAATCCTCTCCGTTGATTTTTCGTTTTGTTTTTAGCATGTTTATTACCGTGTAATTCAGTTTTGAGGTTATGTGATTATATTCAGCGGTAGTACTAAAATATGAAAAATTAACAGTACTTATTGTACACTACACTCATAGGAAACCTAATATACCAAATTAAAATAAGTGGTTTAATTCAACAAATCGTCAATTTAAATCACATCACATGTGCAGTGTTAATAAAACACTTCAGCAAATCAGCATTGACAATGTTAACTTTTTGACACATTGTCTTTTTTTTAAATTTAACAGCAATGGCCATTCACGCTCAGTCAACGATAGGAGTGCAAACAAACGAAGTCAGCTTAGAGATATATGAAAAGGAAAAATAATTGGATAACGGAACATAAAGAAACATTTAAGAATGTAAGAAATAAATGACTAGTTATGAAATAATCTATATATAAAACTAAACTTAAATCTGTTTGAAATAAATAATGCCAGGTTGACATTTTACATACAAACTTACGGACCCGTAAAATTAATGATTTAAAAAGTAGAGAAATAAAAATACTTATAATCTTTATTTCTGGCCAACGATTATTTAGCCAAATTTACGATTCGCAAATCTCTACTTTACATATCGTTAGATGATTGTTCATAAGCTATCACCGTTGTGTATTTAAAAAAAAAGGTAATGTTTATCAATTAAATCGAGAGAATGAAATCAAACTTGTAGAAACTTGCCGAATTTGCAAAATGGGCGATATAAACAAATATTTGGAAACACAGTTAGCACTGGCTAAACAAAGAAACGAGAAAGATGGTATGAAAAAGTCTTCGATATCGCAAAAAAGTAAAACTGCAGCCGACCGGATAGCTAAGAAACAGAACAAACATTTTACCAAGAGTTCCTCAAAACAGTTTGAAAACAGAAATATTTGCCATTTACAAATCAGTAACTCGGAAACTAAGGAATCCGATTCTGATGAAGAATATTTACCGTCGTCTGACGAAGACGATGATACTAGCGCAGTATCCATACCTTCGTCGTCCCGCGTCAGACTTAATTTAAAAAAGATAATAGACGACGGAGACGATAATCTTTATAACGAGCGAGTGGCGAACTGGCGGAATAATCTAGCAGCTGCCAGTACGAAAAAATGTGAAGAAAGTTATAACTCTGCAGACATAAGATATGTGTTAGACCAACATGGCGATCCCGAAGAGAACCATGACTTACAAAACGGCCTGCGTATTCCTAAATACATCTGGAAACAATTATACAAGTACCAGAGAACAGGGGTGAAGTGGTTGTGGGAGCTTCATCAGGTAGAATCAGGTGGAATGCTTGGCGATGAAATGGGGTTAGGGAAAACCGTTCAGATTATTGGATTTCTTGCAGGGCTTTTTAAAAGTAACGCAGGTGCTTGGGGTGGTCTCGGACCCTCAATTATAGTAGCACCTGCAACTGTGATTTATCAGTGGGTATCACATTTTCATTACTGGTGTCCACCTTTGAGGGTGGCGGTGCTGCATCGATCTGGGTCACACTGCGGCAATCACCATAAACTTATTAGGAATATTCATGCTGCCCATGGAATTTTATTAATAACATACGCAGGTATTGTAAGGTATACAAAGGATCTTTTGTCCATGAAATGGCACTACATTATACTTGATGAGGGTCACAAAATCAGGAATCCTGAAACTCAAGTGAGTAAGCATGTGAAAAAGTTTCAGACACCTCATAAACTTCTGATCACAGGGTCACCTATGCAGAACAGTTTGCAAGAACTCTGGTCTCTTTTTGATTTCATGAGACCTGGTCTTCTGGGCACCTACAATGCATTTATGGAACACTTTGCTCTCCCTATCACCCAAGGAGGATATGCTAATGCAACAGAGATCCAAGAAGCAACCGCATTGGAAATAGCCAAGGCTCTCAAAGGAATGATTGTTCCATATATGCTGAGGAGAACTAAAGCTGAAGTTCAGGAGAACATTAAACTTCCAGAAAAAAATGAGCAAGTGCTTTTCTGTGCATTAACTAAAGAACAAAGGGATCTGTATATGGGATACCTTATGAGTGGCATAGTGAGGAGTATTCTTGATAAAGATAATAAGTATGAAGTTCCCTTTAGAGCTAGAGTTTTGGTTGCTTTATCAACATTAAGAAAAATCTGTAACCACCCCGACACATATCTTTATGAAGCACAAGAGGAATGTGAAGACATTGACCCTGAAACATTTGGTCATTGGAAAAGATCAGGTAAAATGTCTGTAGTTCACTCACTTTTAAAAATCTGGCAGAAACAGGGACATAGAACATTAATATTTTCACAATCCAGGGCAATGATTTGTTTATTGGAACAGCATTTGCAAAAACATTGTTTTAAGTATTTGAAAATGGATGGCACAGTGAGTGTGTGCCAACGGCAAATATTAATCAAAACATTCAATGAGAACTGTGAATATTTAGTGTTTTTGTCTACAACCAGAGTAGGTGGTCTGGGTGTGAATTTAACTGGTGCAGATAGGGTGATAATATATGATCCTGATTGGAATCCAGCTACTGACAATCAAGCAAAGGAAAGGGCATGGAGGATAGGGCAAGAAAGAAATGTTACTGTATATAGACTTCTCTCAGCTGGCACAATAGAAGAAAAAATTTATCAGAGACAGATCTTTAAGAACTTTTTAAGCAATAAAATTTTTGTAGATCCTAATCAAAAGAATGTCCTTACGACCAGCAATTTGCAAGGTTTGTTTACTCTTGAAGAGTTAAATCATGATGGTGATACTGAAACTGCATCTTTGTTTAAACATACTAAAATTGATGTAACTACGAAGCATTCAAATGACAATATACATTTAAGTAGTAGTGTATCAAGTTCTAAAAGTAAATTAGAAGCAATGAGAAAAATGGCCAAAGAGATAAGTAAAAAGATATCAAAAGCTGCTGAAATTAAGAAAATAGCAGAATCAGTTGAAGATCCACGTGAGCAATATAAGAAAAAAAGGGAATTTTTACTTAATCCACCTGCACCAACTGAGAAGCCTGAAGTAAATCTATTTAATGATGAGATTACTAATGTGCCCTTTGAAAATGCTCTCTCTGAAATAGATATTATAAATAAGCATGCTAAAATAGACTATGAAGAAAATTTAATTAGAGACGTTTTAAATACTCAAACCAAAGAAATTGAAGGGGAAATTGATCTTGAAGAAATTGTGAATGATGAAAATAAAACAGATTCTGTAATTATTGAAAATGATAAAGAGTTTTCAAATACAAAAAACTCAATTCCAATTGAAGTTACTGATATTGGCCAACCCAAAAAATATGTAAATACAGAATATGCTAATGAAAAATTTAAAGTAACATCTTCTAACACTGAAATGATATCTAAAGCACATGTGATTGAGCTAAATAATGCTATAGATGGGAGTAAGTTAGCAAGAAAAAGGAAATCTTCCCCATATCCAGACCCAGAGTTCGAAAATTTGCTGGCTGTAAAGAAGGTTTCAAAGAAAAAACATAAAAAAGAGAAACAAAAAAGTCTCAATGATGATGATTATGTTTTAAGCAAATTGTTTGCAAAGGCAACTGTAAAGAATGCTTTAAGACATGATGTAGTGATAGGCTTAGCAGAAAAAGAGAAAAAAATCAAAACACAAGAAGAAGCCGCCAAAAACGCTAAGAAAGCTGTTAAAGCTGTTAAGCATTCAACAAAGTAATGTTACTTATAAGTGTTAGAAATTTAAAGGAAAAATGGTTTCAACAAATATTTTTTGGTCAAAATATTCTGTTGCTGTTCTTGATGATCCTATAACTGCGTCTTCTGTAAGAGATTAATTTTTATTGAGTTCTAAGGTGTTTATCATAATTTTATCGCAAATATAATTTATTTTCCTATTAAAAAAGATTACAAAACTTCCTAAGTAGAAGATTTAATTACCTACACCTTACATCGGTTGCTTATTGTTGTCAATTATTCATTTATACAAGTTATGATAGAAAGGCTTCAAATATGTTAATGAAAAAAAAACATTACCTATTTTGATTTTCGCGTTCGTGATATATTCACAATAAATAATACTTTATTTATCATAAAATCGGTATCATTTCTAAATTGTTTTCATATTAACCTTTATTCTGATTGAATTTTTTTTATTATGCTGATTCGATTAATATCACTGATTAATTATTCTGATTGTTTTACTGTACAGATTGTTCTTCATTCTTCTGAATACATTTAAATCAGATTATTAATTAATTATTTTTTTTATTATTATTTGAGAACTGGTAGTTTTATAAAAGCTATTAGGTCTTATAAGTATAAACACACTTATATGGAAAATTCAGGAAAAAATGTTAAATTAAAGATATAAATATTATCATAAAGAAAACATGCTAAATAGCCATTTACTTTATGTAATTTTATAAATTTAAATTTATTTATGTTACGTATGGCAATACACTATAAATACAGGAATATTTTTAATCTTTATTTTTAAGCACTAGTAGCACCGATCATAAAGTGTCACATTTGAGAGCTGGTAGCATTCTTTTTGGACAAATTAGGAAATATTTTGAGATAAATGTGAGAGAAATCGAAATATTAGTGCTTGTCTGATCAAATGCCTTGGTAATATAGTGAATATTTTTACAATATCACAATTATTTAAGAGCACCAGTGCTGTATCTGTTACGATAGCAATTGATTTGTCCTGAGGTCGTGGGCATACGAAATAATTTGCTTTCAAACCCTTATCGTAGCCTTCTGAAAAATGTCTGGGAGAAGAAAACTGCCACCACCAAGTTTTGATTTCAAGCTGAAAGAAGAACCAGTGACCGTGTAAGTATCGGGCCCAGTTTTATATCGAGATTTTACTACTCTGTAATGATCGATTTGCAAATTTTCCCGTTTCTAATTTTATATTCTCTTTACTCTTTATTTGTTAGTGTTCTAAGCCAAGCCCAATAAAAAATTGTGCTATTATCACACAGAGCATGTGTATTGCTTCAAGGGTAATAAATATAGGATAAATCATATTTATCTATTATAAATCAATTACAAATTTTGTTTTTTTTTTAAGTACGTTTGGATAATTGTCGTAAAATGTATAGATTAATAGTTTCATGGTAAGAAAGTTATCTGCTGATATCCACGTGAGGCAGTAGTCACATGCTGCTTGAATATTAGCTACTGTTTACATGAAAAAAGCAGGTAGTCATTCAACTCATTTAGTAATTGAAATAATATATTTTTTCTTTCAGGACGCCACCCGGTAATCTAGATAAGCAGACCACTATAACAATCGACGATAAAACATTCACAGTGCACGCGGACGATCTTGTGAAGTTATGTGATCTAGGTCGAGGTGCGTATGGGATCGTTGAGAAGATGCACCATAAGCCCAGCAATACTATCATGGCTGTTAAGGTATGTTGTTTTTCATCTGTGTTTTATTCAAATTCAAATTCAAATTGTTTTATTCATTATAAGGTACATACATACACTTAATGAAGGTCATGTTTTAGTCATGTTACTTCGGGCTTTGTGTGCCCCTCAGGCTATAGTTGACCGGGAGAAAAAAGCCGGGGAAAAAAATCAAATTGATACCTCCTCTGGTGTTGCACATATCCATGGAAGGTGACCATTTACCGCAAAGGTGTCCTGTCTGCCTTTTGCTAGTCAAAATGTATAGAAAAATTATTGAATCAGAACATCCTCTTTTCCAGAGCTCCCGAAAACAAGTCAATCGATAGTGTTGCCAGTTGTAACTAAATTGAAATAATAATTTACAACTGTCAATTCAATTTAGCAACAGCTGTGACCTAATTAGTATCGACTGTGTTCTTTTCATAAATATTTCTTTTTAAATTATTTTCATTAGTTATAACAGCTTGTTTATTATAGGGCAAGTATGTCATTTTTATTATCAACAATCGAACACAAATATCAAATAGCAAATATAGAAAATGTAAATCTATACAAATAAATAAAATTGGAGTGTCTGTTTGTAATATTAAAATAACCGCTTTTTACTAAATGCATGTGTATATACGGGACATATACCATAATAAGTTTTTTTACCATTTTTTTCCGTCTATCTGTCTGTTTGTTGACATTTTGACAGGACTCTCAATGGCTACTAGCTGATGTAATAAGTAGTAACTTAGGCTACTTTTATTTTAGAATTATATAAAATAATAAAATTCAAACGCGGACGAAGTCGCGGGCGCAGCTAATATAACATAAAAAAACTCTCAGCAACTTGGCTGACCGTTGACTTCCTTACGAACAACTTTTGAAACACTCACAATACGCCGTACAGCGTTAATGGCGTTATGGAAACAGTTGGTCAGCAACGAATTACTTCAAACTCGGGGGAGTTACGCGAAAGAAAAAGTTCCTACCTTTCGGCGTCGCGTTTAAAAGGGTTTAAAAGTAAAAAGTTGTAAAGAGTTTCACTAATTTACAACCGTTTAAGGAGATTGTCAGATCATTCTGCCGCGACGGTAAACTACGGCAACTAGTGTAAACTAGGAGCCTATCAAGTCTGCCAATGAGTACTTGGCGAACTTGGGAGACTATGGTTCTAAAACCTCACACTAAGTCTACCCGAGTCTAGCAGTGGAACAATAAAAGTATTGAAAAACATAACTTCGCGAAACAACAATTGTCTCGGTACAAACTGTACTGAGAATATAAGTACTTGCTACGTAATTTTCAGTTTAAGATTAGAATAGAATTTGCGTCTCTAAAAATAATACTTCTATTTGACGTAAGATGTCTCACGTTTTAATGTGTTTGCCTTCGTTTCACGAAAACGAATAACAAAATTACAATAGTAGGTTTACGTACGTATTCCGATTCTGATTAAAGAATAAGAAACATACAAAGGCATTTAAAAAAAGATTATTATTAAAGAATTTGCTGATTCGGCAAACTTTGTTCTGCCATATACATTACTAGCTTTTGTCCGCGACTTCGTCCGCGTGGAATAGTGACTTTGGGCAGAATTTTAATTTCCTAGGATACATTTATTAAGACACTAAACGTTAAAAAGTAGTTATAGTGACATAACTACCATAGTTAGACATGCTATCGCGACATTTTTCTGATAGACTAGACGCGACTAGATACGTTCTTTAATATTGTAGAACATTTTTTTGCTCTATCATCAGTTTTCGCAGCGCATGCCATGAAACACATTTTATGGCAATTTTTTTTTACACCTTGGGTTACATTATAGTCGTTTTAGTAAGGATTCTTATTTTTTCTGTAACGATATAGCCTATGTTGATCAGTCATAATGTAGCATTCAAATGGTGAAAGAATTTTTGGAATCGGTCCAGTAGTTTTTGAGACTATTCATTACATATTTATTAATTCTTATTATATTAATTATTTCCTCTTTATAATATTATTAGTATTAGATGATAACCGATATCTCTCGCCAACGATTGTCGACTAGCAGTTATTCGGTACGATGTATATGTATGTATTTTCCTCAGTAAAACTTGATTTTCCGTAACGTTCGAGAAACTAGTATTAACATTTAATACGACACATCGAGTGATATACGTCAAGCGTTCCGGTAAAGAAATTGCCCGGCAAATGTTTGCACGATCCGGGAGTGTCTGCGAACTATCATCTCATGTCCCATCATAGACATGCCGTTAATGCGATAGTCGGGAAGATGAATATGACATGGGTATTACAGTGTATTTTCTTTTTTTTTTACCCCTGTATACTTAGAAAGTAACAAAAATTGTAAGTTCAATCCCAGGACATTGCACGGATAAGTAAAACGGGCGTACCTCGAGACTATTCTGC
>DWEM01002261.1:0-12371 GCA_018245935.1 Agara belti belti
AGGACGTTAAGATGTTTATTCTTTTTAACCGACTTCAAAAAAAGGAGGAGGTTCTCAATTCGTCTGTATTTTTTTTAATTACTCATTTTTTACACATTACTTTTAAAAAGTTGTAGAGTTAACTAAACCTAAATTGCTTTAACGAACAAATACACTTAGATTTAATTTTGTTTATTTTAAAGATAGCATTAGCGTGATGGCGGTGTTTATGTGGCAAAATTGAAAAGAATTTATATCAATTTTATTATTAATTTAGTTCAATATTGTATTTATATGAATTTAAACGATTTTATTAAGGTTTACAAAACGAATCTCTATATTTAAAGGCAAGAGCTGGTAGACCCAGTAGAAGTAGATTTATGTAATTCCCATAATTAAAGCAGAGTATCGTAAACCCTACTATACTAGTTACAACGACGAATGTGTGCCAGGACTTGCCTTTTATATGTTGAAGGTACTCAGTTATGTATGCTAGAGTCAATAAGGTATGTTGCGTATACAATTTATTTAGAATAAACCTGTGCTCAGAACCTGGTCCAATTTTATAGCTCTACTTTATAGGATCGAGATTTTTCAATAGGAACTTGAGCCTTATTTTACACAATTTTTTGGGCGGGAAATCATATCTACGAATCAACGAAATATGTCGGGGATCGTGACGGCACGGTTAGCGTCATGCCACACTAGTCGATTTAACTGTCAAAGCACGCCAATAGGTGTTATACATCAAGTAAAAGTAGCGCAATCGTACAGTAAAAATGCAGGACTTGATGATCGATGTCGGTGTTATTTATACAAATTAAGGAATTACAACTAAATTGCACGATTGGAGCGCAACCGAATTTAAATATACCGGTCGCTTTTATAGAGTAGGTACGTAATATTTGTTATGTATTCAGTGCCATAATATTATATACAGATTAAACTCATTTACATACTCTACAGTTTCTTTTCTCGTTCGGATACATAAAAGATATAACGATACGAAACGAGTTGGTTTTAAAGAGTTTTGTTTCTTTATAAAAGATTTTTATCATATTATGAAAAGTGTATAAAATTGTGTATTTATTTACTTCGTAAACTCCGTTACCTCGCAAATAAATACATACGTAAAAAAAACAAACACTTTTATTGTTTCACTGCTAGACACCAGATTCGTCTCCTAATAGGTTTTAAAACCATAGACAATGCTGGCCAAGTGCGAATAGGCAGACAGCACACTGCACCTTAAGGTACGTACACACCGCACCTCAAGGTATACTCTACTGCATATTACGTGAACTATCGAGCAGGAAGTTGTGCGTGTTACGAGCGGTTTCACGAAAAAGTAACAAAGAACACGCCGTGAGCGTATCATAACAGAACCGCTTTCGTTCAAACAATGGTTACTTAAACATCGTATGTATTTCAAGAAAGGGAAACTCTGTATTGTTATAATTGCGTCTTGTTAACATTTTATTACTCGGACGATACAAAAAAAGACTGCTAATTGAAATTGAGGCGATAGAAATAGAAACATCCAATACAGCAGCGCTTCAAACATGAACTATACACATAAATACATATATCATTATCATGGTTACATCTCCTGTAAGGTTAAGCAGAGACAAGGATTCTTTCGTCATTTGCACTTTCATCCCGGTCGTCAAAAATGCTCAACGATTACACCTAATATTAAACTATTTAAACAATTAAAATTCGTGTTACGTCGTGCCCGTGTCATACACATACACACTTAAATACTTATTACCACACTGTACATAACGAAAACGAATGGAAACCCAATGATTTTGTTCTATGCAAAGTGATAGTATAAATTATAAGGCACACCGATTGAATTGAACCTTGGCACTTTGTTAACGGGCCATTCTCACTGGCCGGTACGGAACGAGCACGGGAGCCTTACAGGTATTGGTTCACTTCGTCGTCATCGTTGCACGCGGTGCCGCTTTCGGACAGACTGTCGCCCGACATGTCCGGGCGGTCGGCGCGCTCGCCCGACGCGTCCGCCCGGTGTGTCCGGTGGGCGCGCTCGCCCGACACCGACATCGCGACCGCTATCGGCCTTTACCCGACACTGAGTGCTCGGCTCGGTCGAACGGCTGGCGCCGATCGGCGAAAGTATCGCAACTTAGGAAGCAATTATTGTCGAATAATTTTGCATGCGTTTCCGATGTTTCGTTTACATACGCAGCCGCGAATCCTTACCGGACACGGATGCCAATGTAGATGTTACATTCGCGACGACTTGGTATACAAACGCGCGAGTGAAGTCGTCTTCTTGTACGTTATTAATATTGTCACTGTGAAGATGACTTATTGAGATAATTAGATGAATTTATATGTATAATAAATAACATCAACATTCATTGCGTAAATTACAATTATCTCGATAACGAGTATAATCATTATGACTACTAGAACATATTTACAAACAAAATGCTTACAGATCATGTTAATTATAAAGTCAATTAACGCATACGAATCAAACTTTAATACGTGCATGATTGTAATCTTAAAACAATTAATATTTTTGTTTTCAAAATAATTCTTGTGAGAAATTTTATAAACTTTATACATTTTAATGCATTTGGCGAAGTTAACACTTTTAATAAAATAACCACGACCTGATGCCAATGCTCTATAGCAGCCAGTAACTAACAATTAAAAAGTATGTGAAACAAAACACAATCTATATTCGACATTTATAAAATCAATATTCACTATGTAAACGATACAAATCCTAGATCACAGCGCCACCTAGTAAACATCGATTTACACCACGCTTAACAACAACACAGTAAAAAACACGTTATCAACATTCGAAATGTAAAATTTCAAATAGATTCCACAGAGTATATAATCGCTTGCGTAATCGTTAACTGATTTTCGGATGCGACCGTATCCTGATCCTGACGACGCACTTCACAAGGCAATTAAAAAAAAATCGAATACTTGCATTCGACGTTTGAAACGCGCTAAGTTGATGCACGGCATGACTGCTGTCAGCCGGCACTGGCTGGCGACACGTCACGAACTCTGCGGAGAGTCCCACGACGAGAGCTCAGTCGCGTTCCACGCCAGCGCGGCTCCGGTCCCAACTGACAGGGCTGTGCGAGTATTTTCCCGAAGCACTTTTATTGTGCATTGTGTTCTCGGAACCGACAACTGACAAAACTGTTGGTTAATCGTTGAATCTCATTACGAAAAACATTTCTAGACACCCACACACACAAACAAATGTATCGCCCGATGATTGCATAGTGTAACAAGTCAAGATATACATAAAGATATTGTTTCAATTGCTTTCATAGTTACCGGGTGTATAATTGTAACAGATCGCCATTGAGTCTAATGTAAACTTAACCCGATCATATTCGGTATTTACGCGAATAACGCGTTTTAAATGGAAATATACTATAGGTATTATCTGTTGCAAGGTACAACCTTCAAATAACGTTTGATTATTTTGACTACTGCACTCCGCAGTGGAGCAGTGCATTTACCCCAGACTTCAGGAGAAACCTAGCAGAACGTAAAAACTTGCGTAACATTTGTCATTCAAAGAAGAAGACGCTATTGTATTACGCAGCGTCCACAATGACGCAATTACGTCGACATAAAACATTTGCTAATTAGTGATACGTAAAGATAATTCGAAATTAGATGACCCGAGACAAGATGTTACATAGAATAGCATTGTATTCTATTAGCTAATCCCGTGTCATTGCTAATGTGGAGAGTAGCCGCAGCGCGATAGTTGCATATCGTCAAACGCAAGATCGAAACAGCGATAGTGTCTATTGTCCCGTGGAAATGGGAGCGTAGGTACTACTATTTAGTTTATGTAATAGCAATAGAGCTATCCCTGACCTCGAATAAAACATCACACAAAAGTACACCATAGCATCATTAAAATGTAAATCCATCAAATTGTACAGACCTTAAGATTTTCATTGCCATTATAACAAAGAGCTGCATAGTTTGGTTATAGAAGAAAGAAATAAAATACCTCTCCGTGTAAAAATAACACCGATTCGTTGGCAAAATATTGAATGTAAAAATCACGGAGAGTATGGGGTGACAACCCTAATACAGTTGTTAAGGAATTGAGAGAAGTTAAACAGCAGAATTCGTAGAATACTTTGCAGTTTCACATTGAATGCAAATGTAACGATCCACGCGTTTTTTCCCCCCGTGCCGTAACAATACGTAATAACGAGACTATTTTAATTAAGAACTCATTATAATTATTGCGGTCGAGCACTTGTGTTTGTGAATGTACATACATACATGTAATTATGGATACTGAATCATCGAAATATGCAGTCCGAAATAGGTGCTATATCTAGAGTCACATATATTTATAGCTACCGTGAAGTAAAGTTCAAATTAATGCCTAATTATTCATTAAAATATCCATTTCTTTAAACAACTAGCTTTTGAAGTGGCTAATTTAAAAAAATAATAATAATAAGTGCGACAGACTTGTCTCCTACTCTATAAGTATCTGCTATCTATGTGATGAAGTGCAAGTACTACAACTGAAGTGGAGCAACCTTCAGTGGACAGTCACACCCACACGTCATTTAATTTTTTAAAATAAGGAACTGTCAGACGATTGTGCTTTTGTCACGGAAGTAACGGGTATGTAAGCTGTATTATCTTCACTGCAGTTCTTAAATGATATTTGCTATGGACAAGGTTTTGTCTAATATCAATCACAAATATATGCAGTGATAGTCTATTGTTTGGAGTCACTCCGAGGGTCTGAGTATAAATACTGTGCACGACAGAATTATAATGTTATTGTTTTAAAAAATAATAAACACAGATGGTTTGCAAGGGCAGCGACAGAGAGTACAAATCGTAAAAAAGGTCTGGGTTATAGCTGATCTGTGTCAGTGTTTCCCGCGGAAAATTGGCGCGAATAGAATGGTTGACAATTGACATTGCATCGGAAGAAAATGGAAAGTAATATTCACAAATTCAAACTTGCCGTAATCAAAACTTCCATTGGCACTGTGGTATTCGTCTTCGCTGGAATTGCAACTAGAGTAAAGGCTGTCTTGTTGAGCATCGAGTGACCCTAGCGCCGGGCTTCTGGTTACGGGCAGACATTCGCCAGACGAACCGAGCACAATGAATCTCCCCCGACGGTTGTTGAGCATACCGGCGTCAGGCGACAGCCAGCATTTCTTTTTTGATATTTCTACGCCTAGAACGAAAGAGAAATATGTTTTTAGTGCAATATTTTTTAGTATATTATGTTTACGACTAATTAAGGAAGACAAACTGCTCAGAAAATGTTGATATTTTTTTACGTTTATTCGAAAATGATTAATGTATGGAGTATTATTAGGGTAACAAGATGTATTGAACACTTTATATTAAATCATTTTATCAAATAAGATGTAAGAGGATGCTTCTGTCGCTCTAGAAATTGCCTATTGGCTAATGCTGTATTGCGTTTTGAATGCTGATGTGCGGTTACTCTTAAGTCCGTCAGATAGTATTAACATAGCAGGGTAAATTATCTATTTTCCGTTGCTGGAAAACAAAATCATGAAGAGGACAATGAGAGGACGAAATCTGATGATTGCTTACTCGGGTCACTTAAGTTAAGGGTGGCTGGACAATAGTTGAGTGGCGACGGACTCCTACTATTGTAGCTGTTAATTGTGCTGCAAGAAGATGCTTGTTTTATCATGACAGTTGCTTCGACTTCTGGTGGAGTGTTGCTCGTTGATTCACCTGAAAGAAATGTCCAGACTGGGTAATAATAATATTGGTCATATAATCATACACATTTGAATTTAGAACATTGAAAAGCATCGTTAGTTATATTTCGTACCGATCGGCGATAGTCGTCTTTCCAGTTTTTGGTTGTCGCGGCTCTTCATGGGCGTTTGTTGGAAGGCGAGAAGACATTTGTTTAGTTCCCTGAGCACGTTGTCTTCTTCCCATTGACTGAGCGGCAGCGCGCTGTAGTCCTCTGCGTCCATGAAGCATACTGTGACCTAAATAATTATGTAACCTATAATAATTATATTATAACCAAATAATGTAAAACATTCATTACATCCACGGTTACCATTTTGGGAATGATTTCAAGTTGAAGTAGTGGATTATGTGTAAAGTTTACAGATAAGTTTTAACGTGGGTCTTCATAAAGCATCGAGCCAAATTTGATTAGACACTATTGTTGCAATATCTCTAGTAATTTATCCAACTCTAATACAAACCGTTTTTGGTTCGGTAAGCAGTTCTATATTCGGTTTTTGTTTTTTGTCGCTAATTCTGCTGAACATCCTGACGCCTTCCACTTTCAGCACCTCGTTGTCTTCCAGCGACTCAACCGACAGCATCGCTGGCAGCAGCTCGGGCATCATGAACATTGTCAGTGACTCCTGAAATTTATGTACTTCAATTAAATATGTAATATACAAGAGAATTGACATTGAGAACAGTTATATGACTGCAAGGAAGTGAATATTTGAGGTACTTACCTAATAATCTCGCTTAGCTATAAAGCTAGCGTGTTATATGTAAAAGGTCGACTTTCGTTACAGACTCTGACTGCTAAGTTGGAGGGGGTTGGATTCCCGACGAGGATAAACATTTGAGGAGCGAGCACATTTGTTTGTTCTGCGTTCGGGTGTATAGTATGTATAATATATGTAGTTTGTCAGTTGCCTAGTTTGGGATCAGAAGGCCGTGTGTGGGCGTGTCCCAAAAAATATTATAAACCTTTACCTGAGAATCTCCATCTATGAGCGTATCACCGCCCACTCGACTTGAAGCAAAACAAACCCTTAGGGCTTCGTCGTTCTCACAGCGTTCTGGTCTCCCTTCGTGCCGCACTAGCAGCTTGCAAAGAGGCAATGTGCACTCCAGCCAATCCTCAATCGTCAACCATTGCTTTGACGACATCACCTGTAATGTCCTCTTTTTAATCGCAAGTACTGATATTGATTATAAAAAAGAAATTGAACGTCTCTCTGTTTTCCTCGAATGCACCGCAAGACTTAAACGAAACCAACATATTGTAACTGTGATCGATATCAAATTTAATGCCATCGATTTTTATACCATAAAGACTGGATATCCCCATGCTTTGACCGAACTTGAACCCGTTTCTGTGATTACTTTCGAACATCATTTGTAATCGATGCGACTTTGTTTCCAAGTATTTCTGAATTAAATGTTTCGCGATCTCGAGTATTGGAGTGCTATTGATCAACTTACGAAGGTTTACGTATATCTTCAATTGCGTTATTGATACAGTGTATGTAGTAAGGATTTTATATTTTTAATGATAACTGTTTTTTATAGCAAAAATAAGGCTTTAAAGGTCAAAATTGTAGAAACTGGACAATAAGAGACAAATAAGTACATTATATAACAGAAAGGACTCAAAGTGAGACAGCGCGTGGGTGGTTGTAACAATCCCCAAATAATTTACCACATACCTGTCTACTTAATTTTATGGATCCTTCACTGTTACCTTTGTCCAACCATTCAAAATAATGGAGTAAGCTTTTTAATTTATTCCTTTGCGATTTCCTGCAATCAATAAACATCTTGGTTGTGGCATTTTCATCTGGTTAATATAATCCATTCGGATAGACGGGCGTAACGGTTACTGGTCGAAATGGGTATTCAAACTCAAAGTCAAACTGTTTTATTCCTATTTATTGATATATACTCTTAATGAACATCATACATTTTATAGTTATCATTCATCGGTTTTGAGCTCCCTTCAGGCTATGATAGACCAAGAGAAAAACCGCTTGCTGACGGTTTAATGTTATGATATCATCCTATCGTGTAGCATCTACCGTTATATATCAGTGTCGGAAGCGAAAGCATCGGGAATGCGTGTATCGAGGACGATATAAGCACTTAACCAAATATCACTTTTTTTCGACATATGTAGGTACTAACAATATATACATGAAGTAGAAACATGAATTATTTTTATTGATTTTTCCAAGAGGTTATAATTAAATTACGTGCTGATCGCCTGTGGTCAGACGACCCTAATACTTGGCACGAATCGCGTTCAACCGTTAATCTGACTAATTTAATTAGTTGTAAGCGTTCCATGTATTTTCTCGCGTGTTAGGTTAGTTGAAACAAACAAAAAATCACTAGAATTATTTGATTTTACAAACTTTGTGCTAATAAATAAAGGAGTTGTTACGCCATTTTCGGTATACTTTATTTTCGTAAATCATAGCTTTTTTACGAGTAGGTATCTACCTGCATAGTATGGAAATGAAGCATTTCATTTTCATTCATAATTATACCAAAAAGAGTAATTATAAATAAAGTAGTACTGGTTTAAGTTTTGATTTTGTTTCAGTGAGACATAGCTAGCTCTTCCTATCATACGAATGTATTATTTAATGGGCGCTATATATTTATGTACATATAAACTTCGGGTCATTTATTGAAAATGTGAAAATAGGTTCCTATATCCGATATGTTAGAACTATAAATAGTTGCTGGTGATATAAATGTTAGATTATAAATATTATTTTGCTTTTTTTTTAGATTATAAATATTACGAGTTGTTAGTCTTCCGATAAAAACTACCAATTAAAGTTATATTTAACGTAATTGAGATACCTGTGTAAATTCTTAAAAAAATGCGTAAAATTGAAGTCTTGTAACGTGGGATGAGTTTTGAGCGTCCTCTTTGGAAAAGTTGAGAAGAATGCGTGAGCGATGAGAGAAGAGAGAAAGTTGTAGTCTAGTTCCGTTACGTCACCTGAAAAAAAGTGAATAGGTGTATTCCAAAGATAGGTACATACTAGCTGTTTCAGAACGTAATCATTGAAGGCTGCATAAAACAGAACTGCTTACAAAACCTTTGTCTCTTATAAATTGAAGTACGATTCAATTTGCACGTATTAGAAGAATTACATGTTTTAATAGTGTTTTTAAATCTATTCCGATCGATCGCGTGGCTGGTCTTTATTAACTTAAATTGTTTGGCCAGACAGAAGGACGTCCTGCTAATTCTGTTACAAATAACAATAGATATGATAATCATTCGTATGTCCTTTTCTACAAATAATGAGGATAATCATTTTTAATCTTATGTTATGTTCGTCACGGCCTCTAATTCTCTGACGGAGTTAAATGAAAATACCAATTACAAGTCGAAACTCACTTTGTTGTTGTAAACTAAACATAAGTCCTTTAGGGGGTCGCCATCGTTTTAAATGGAGCGCTCTATTCACCATTATTCTAATAGTGTTATCTAAGAAATTTCTTCTTTCCTCTTCAGTCATTTCGTCGTCAAAAAATTGCTCCAGGCCCTTCATCAGTTCAGGATCCTTAATGTCATCATCTGGATCTATACCTATGCTGTTGAGGAAATTTGCATTACGTAATTCAGTTACACATATTTTCTGGGTAGTACAAAACGTTTTTCTGAACTTGTTCAAAACAAGCTTTAGCTTTTAACGTATGTAATATGTGCAGTTGAAATAAGCATCGTAATGGTGCTTCTTTATCTGAATATCATTAAGTACAGGCACAGATACCAATTTCAAAACGTTACATGCAAAAAATTGTTTCATCACTAACTTGCACATGTCGTGTATTTTCATCATGTTGGCAGTCAGTTTACTTGGTGAAGAAGCTAGGAGTAGATGTTTTAGGTGGCGCTGAACAGAGGTCCACCAAGGCAGGTCACATGGTAACATTACAAGAGCCATTCTGAAAAAAAATTAATAATGATAACAATAAACCGAAACTATAATTGTTATGTATTTACTCAAGTACTGATTATTTTCCTTTTACGCCGGCTTTAATAACGAAATAGCTGGAATAGACAGAAAATAAAGTGTTGCTTCATGATATTCGTATATTTGAAAATATTCTAGACTTGGCAACAAGATTGTAAAACTACCAATACTCGCTGCAGGGCAGCAGCTAAGTTAGCATTTGGCCTTTCTTTTGAACGCAAGTGCCCAAGATCAGATAGGACAGATGACATTATTCAATGGAAATCAACCAATGAAATAAACAATTGCATTATAATTATAATTGTGTATTATTTAAACTTATAGGTAAGAAAATCAAATACGTTTTATGAAATCCGCGTTAGCGACGACTGCCGTTGCTGATATTTAAATTATTTTAAGTTCTAATAGAAACTGGCCGCATTAATAGAATAGTTTCATCAAGAGGACGAATTTAGCCCTTTGGCAACGTGAAGTTTAGTTTCGACAAAGACCGTGCGACGGGGCCGGCGCGTTGAATTCGATCAGTTGGGTGTTATAATCTGTGTGGTTTGACTGTCAAACGTCCCGGCACAGCTGTTGTGTCAAATTGTCAATAAAGCGCTCATGTTGCTCAACACTGAATAGTTCAATATTTTTATACTGATTTATATTGTATTTTCTAAATTAGTAATTTACTAAAATAGTAAGAATAGAAACGAATTATATAAGAAGCATATAGCAGTTTAAGAATTTTTTTTTTATAGATGACAAACATTTGTTAAGTTTAACTCCACAATACATTATCATAAAGTTATATTATCAGTATATTATTATCTTAGCAGAGCTTGTGTAGTGTGTTAAAGCGGTCAATATATTTGTTGAGCGTTCACTTAGACGTGATAATTGTTCTATTGACGTAGAGAGTGAAATCGTATATCAAAGTCCACGCGAGGCAAGGGTCAGTGAACATATCGAATAATAATGACGAACAAGGCTAAATTGTTAAAAAGTTTAATTCTGGGCGCTCCAGCGTCTGGAAAAGGAACAATATCCTCTAGAATTGTAAAAAAATATAACATCGAACATGTATCGAGTGGAGATAAGCTGCGGGACCACATTGTAAAGCAGACCGAACTTGGAAAGGAAGTGAAGTCATATTTGGACGAAGGTAAGCTCGTTCCTGATGACCTCATGATTAAATTCATGATAGCCGAGTTGAAGAAAGTTCACAATAGGCCATGGCTTTTAGATGGTTTTCCAAGAACTCTTGGACAAGCAAATGCTTTATGGAAGGTACAGCCAGTCGATTTAGTTTTAAATCTAGTAGTACCATTCGATGTTATTATTGGCAGGGTAAAGAACCGTTGGGTCCACCTTCCTTCAGGTAGGGTGTACAATATGGGATTTAACACACCAAAAGCAATGAAAAAAGATGACATTACTGGAGAGGATTTAGTACAGAGACCCGATGACAACCCATTGACTGTACGGAAGAGACTTGAAATATATGAAAGTGCTACTCGTCCTGTGATAGATTTTTACAAGGAGAAAGGTATTCTCAAAGATTTTGAAGGATGCACATCGGATGAAATATGGGCTAAGGTTTCAGTATACTTGGATCCTATAATGCGTTAGTATGAGTTACGCTGGATTACAAATACTTTTTTTAAGAAGAAAGAACCTCTTATGTTCCTTGATTTATTATTTCAGTTGTTGATATCACAAAGAATTTTATATGGTCATTAAAATTTAGTTAATACTTTAAGAATCAGGTGTGGAATTTTTATTCAAGTAGACATGGAATATTTTTAAGGTTAATCTGATTTTATTTAGTTGATTTTCATAAATTAACATATATTTATATAATTTATAGTACATAGCCATTTATTAACGGAAAGCGGATATCTGCGGTTTTGGTAGACAAATAGTTGTGGTTCATTTGGTTAATAATTATTTAATCTTTCTAGATATTACTTTGATGACTTAGCTGCTATTGTTACAGAATAGTTTTTATAAAGTATGGCTATGTATGGTGGCACAAATCAAGGCACAAATATTGTATGCTTCTATTCTAGAAATTTGAATCATAACTAAGTTTGTAAATTTAAAGAAATTATAATTATATGAATTTAAATATAATTTATATTTTCTGTTATGTGCAGCAGATATTTTTTCTGTTATTTATTTGTAATAATTACAAAGATCTTTTTGTTATTTACACTTTTTGTACTGAATGAATTTTTGGAGATGGTTTTTAAAGTTTTTAGGAGCAATTTTTAGATTATATTTATGAATAATGAAAAACTAATTTGAAACTTTTTCCAACAAGTATTAATTAACACTAGTTTACGCATACTGTCTTCCACTGAATTGATGTATACATCTAAAGAATGACTGTTCACTTGTAACTCAACTTTAAATTTTAAAATGAATAATATTGTCACTGCCTACCACAGTTTTGTTGTATAATTATAGTTCAAATATATTATACAGTTTGATATAGTAATTAATTGTACAATTTTGTTACATTCATTGATATAAATTCTATGTTTGTAACGTAAACGTAACATCACGCCTATATTCCCCGAAGAGGTAGGCAGAGGAGTGTAGTACACCCCCACATTTCACCAG
>DWEM01002262.1:0-12370 GCA_018245935.1 Agara belti belti
CTAAGCATACATAGGGACAGACAGCGGAAAGCTACTTTGTTTTATACTATGTAGTGAAGTTGAAAAGCATCTGATATGGTACAGTTATAAGTCAATAAAAGTTGTATTAACACCCATGCACACGTATAGTGTTGGTACTTGCGTCGCACACTGTACGCTAGAGAGAATTCGTGCAAAGGGCAAATGGTTAAACTGGTTCAGTTAACGCAATTATCGGCTTCTCGTTCGGGATTTTAGGTGACTAAAATGTTCGTACATTCGGTACTCGTAATAGCTAAGCGACATAGTATCGCGTATACGAGTTAAGCGATGAGTTGTTTGTTGGTTCGTGTGACTTAAAGCTTAAACGAAATCACCCTCCTCGCCCTCTCCCTTCCACGACTGATAGTTGTTGCGCGAAACTCGAAATTTTTTAATTACAATTTTGTTGAGTACACGTATATTAACTAGAAAGTTGACTCGCTCGTTGGTGCAGTGTTAACTAAGTTTTGTGTCCGGGGGCTTTAGTTCGATTCCTATCTAGAAAAATTGTTTTGTGTTTGAGTGAAGTTATTTTTTTTATGTTCAAATTAGTATATGTACTTCGACAGCTGCCTGGTTTTCATAACACCGGTTCTGCATAGTTTATGCTTTTTACATTTTCCTATTTCTAAGCTTTTTTCTACTTTTTGGTTTGAATCCCATTAAAACCGTGTTTTTTTAGTTTTCGTAACTATTGTTTATTTTCAAATTTTTATCTTTTATAATATGAAGATATTGCATTGTCATCGGATTTGGACACGTGTACAAGTTTTCAGTAAATCACAAGTGAAGTTAATAAAGGCGTATTAATAATATTTGATTTTAGGCTAAGCATGAGTAGTAACAGGGCTCCAAATTAGCGAAGCACTAAACAAAGTGGCGAGCTCCTTCTGTTCTCACTCACACGCAAATTTCGTTTTCACACGTGTATGGGGTCTAAGTGATTCCCGCGTGTTGGCTATGGGCCGCGTGCAAGTTTGTATCTTTCGAACAATACCTTAATCTTTTTTATCAAATTTAATGTACATATTGATTTATTTATTTTGAGCTTTGCTCGGATCGATTGAACCTAAAATCTATCTATTTTAAAATGTCAGAGCGAAATCACTTTCGTTTGGTTCAATCGTTGAACCGGTGATTTTAGTATTTTTGAAACTTGTGTGACGATTTTGATGTTATTAATTTAGGACCTAAACGTATTTTCTACCACATTAACCTTTTCGATTTGCAAAGAAGTTACAAAAGTGAATCCAATTTATTGTCATTAATACAGCCATAGTTGACTATGTCAAATGGTATTCTGAATGTAAAACGTCGATCTTGACGATAAGCGAGTAACGTTTTTGTGACCGTCGATTATATATAATCGTGACCACAAAATAAATAATTTCGTTCCACTTGACGTTTATCGCGCAAAAACATCGTAGTTTTCATTCAAATCCGGCACAGCGGTCTAGACCTGTAGCTACACTGTGGAGCGGTTCGAGACCGCGCGATACAGTGTTAGTGCAGTGTATTGCAGCTGTTCCGGTGCACCTGCCTCGCGTATCACCTCTGACATTCGTATCGAGCGTAGTTTACGAGACGCGTGCCCATTATCCGCCACATATATAAATTCCAATTATCATCCGTAACCTATAGCGTTCTTCCTGTTTTAATATAAAAACGGCGCGCGCGCGTCGCCATTGTACTGAACTCACTTGGCTTTCTATTATTTTGCGATCGTTTTTTTAAACCGTTCATGCGGTCGAATGTCTCTTGGTTTATTATTATTACTATTTTTTTTGACACATGATTAATATGTATGTGCAAACGTTTAATTAAATTACCCACAGACCTCACCTGTTGCGTTAAATATTCTCATTGTAAGCATGTGATTATACCGTTGTCAACTTTATGATTGTAGGTATATATTTTTTTAGTTTCATTTAAAATGTATTTCGATTTAATGCAATGGTTATTCCGTTCAATTATAATGTGCAATTTCGAGTTGCAACTAAGTGCATTTACACCTGTTATTATTCATTTTACGTCGTAATATGCAGTGAATAATAATGGGTTGAATGAACTTTTGTTGCAGTTTTCATTGTGAGAATGACTTATATTTCTTACAATGACATTACGGTTAACGGAAAGTTTTGTGTAATGTTTTCAATTTATAATTATATTTTGAAACACGCCCATGTCTTGTTTCTGAAGGGTCATCGTCCGTTGGTACTTCTCAAATTGTTATAACATTTCAATTTCATAGATATTTATTGATGTTATTGATTTATTGATACCGCTGCAAGCTATGAACTTAGATGCAGATTATGTAGAAGTGTAATTAGCGTACGGCTGGGCGATTTTGCATCGACCTATTGTGTTGCATCGGTGAAGAAAAAAATTCAAAATGGCTGTCGTCGGATTACGTAGTGGGTTCCGTTCATTTCACATATATTTTTCATACAGATCAATATAATATATAGAGTTTACCTACGCTTTTCATATCGCAGGTCGCAAGCCTGTCAAATAATAAAAACAATATTTTATATCAAGTTGTTTTTTGGTAAATGATAAATACATTTAATTTAAACAAAACAGACTCTATGCCAATATTTAATTAAAGCCAGCAAATCAATATTTTTTATTTAGACATAATATTCACATTTGTTTTTCTATTGAAAACAAAATCAGCACGTTTTTCAAAAACTATTTTTTTATCATTTTATACGCAATACGGTTTAATGGCGCATACCTTTTAGCGAGGCCATTGTAAATATTGTTATGTTAAAGATATCGAATGCGCTTTATGACCAGTGAATGCCCTAATCTAAAAAAATATTATCCCTATAGACGCTAGCTATCGAAGCATTCGAATTGTATAAATCTTTTTTAATACGAAACCCTAATTAAAATGATTATCCATGCGAATAATCGCCGCGGGCGGTACCGCGCGTCTGACGTCATCAAACACTGAGGCGCATTGCAAATTGCACGTTCTTGTATACCTACCCACATATTTCAAAATTTTTTGCCCGATACCAAAGGTCGGGCAAGGACTTGCACCGAGTTAATCATCCGTAGGATTAAACTGTTCGGTTATAATTTTATGTGCGACTTATTTAGTTATAATTTAGTATGCAGGTAATTTTGTTTGCAACCTATTTAGGTATCACAAATACAGTCTGTCTGTAACACGTTTGCTGGATACCGACCAGCCCAGAGAATTCCATTGCAGGGGTACGTTCAGACCAAATGGCTATCGAGCCACATTCACGAGAGCACGCCGTACCTACTCGGAGGGTTCATCTAGTTGAATCCATCGATGTGATTAATAGTTACGATATGGGCTATTCATTTGTATTTATTAGTTAAAAATAATGTTATGTATAACACTTTTACTGTATCTTAATTATGTGTGTTAATTTTTAAACCTATACGCTTAACTGTTAAATTAAAAAGAGGGTCAACTAATTTTGTAAATGTTCATACGAGCATTAAGTTCTTTTGTGCAAAGCTTAATCTATAACTAATCGTGCGTTTTTCCTTTTTCAGGTATGCTTTACGGTCGCATCGAATCGCAAACAATTCTTGAAAGACCATTAAGAACTATTGTATATTCGGTTCGTATTCGGTAAGGATTTATCTATATTATGTATCAACGTGTAATAAATGGCGTGCATGAATATGAAAATATCGTCCATAATAATAATGCATTCAATAACTTTTTGCAATAAAGCGTTCAGATCGAAGTCGCCGATAACGACATGCAAGGTTGTGCGAGATAATTACTGCGATCCGAATTCGACGCGCGTCCAGCGACCGCTCTGTCATTGGAGCGCTATTGTTACGATGAAGGATACCGTACCACGATACTGATAGAAAATAAAAAAAGAAAAATCTTTCAAAATCGATTAATCGAATCATTTATGCAAAGACAAAGACAAAACCGTTTATTTGTACAAATATGGGTACATACATATAAAGATGTTACAAGATTATTTATTACCTAGTCCAAGCCATATTTTGCCTTTTACGGCGTAAAAATTCAGGAAATGAAAGTAAATGCATGTTATCTGTTATAATTATAGGCGTGGATGTAATATAATGCATGGTTGTTGTCGCAATACAAAAGTAAACATTGAATAAGCTGTGATAGTATCCGTACAGGCAATGCTTCTCTCAATTGGTTTGTGGATAGTGCCAGCTGTGGGATAATCTCTGCAACAATTAATGGACTCTAAAATGTAAAGCCTTAATTAGTCACTCGCCACTTTTGTCTGATTATTTTATGTCGTTATTATCGTGAATGCGTTAGCCAATTATGAACTCTTATATTCTATAGTACAGCAATAAATACTAAAACGTTTAATCGTTTACAATAAAATATACATAATTTGTAACGCCCTAACCGCATATCACAAATACTTATCATCTCTAACCCACACACACCAATAAAAATACATCGGGTTACGTTTTAAATTATAAACGATCGCTTAACCGTGAAGGCATTCACGGGCCAAGGGTCCCCGCTCTCGTAGGTAGCTAAGTCAACAATTTATCGGAGCCTATCTATCAGGCGAGGTGGTATTGTCCAATTGTATGCCACGTATTCGGACAGCTGGAATTTAGTGAGGTATCCGAAGTGTTCACTTTATTGATCCGCTGTAGTAAGTAGCCTCTGGAACCTTCCACGCGCGACGAAACCTCGCCGTTCGATCTTGTGTCCAGAGAATATTGGAACGTGTTTTTTGTCGTACTGTTATTAATCGTACGAATCTGTTGATATATTTTTACGCCTTTGAAGTGGATTCGCTACTCGATGAATATTATATACGAATGTAATTGGCTGAAATTCCATCGTCAATATAATCGGAGTACGATAAAGTATGGACGCCTCATGCTTTATCGTTTGCGTTTAACAATGTTATTATTAAAATGTTCTACGCATACGCAATGACGCGTAAGTGAGTTGTACTAAATCGTGATAATTAAGTGACACATTATATGAATATTGTCCTTTGTTGTAACGCAAATAAGGGAATCACGAGCCGTTCTCAATAATAGATTCTAGTTGATACAAATTCACGTGTTGAACTTTGCCTGAAATTTTCGACAGTAGAACGTACGCTTATGTAACCGAACACGTAAATTACGATCTAAATATTTGTCTCGCTCATACAAGTTTAGGTGCTAATCGAAGTTCTGAGAAAGATCCCCCCAACAGCGGGGTCATTGGCTTCATATCTTACGTCAGGTTGTTGTTGGTGTTCAAAGGTATTCTTGTAACTTCGCTATCCGCATTTCATTATAACGAGTGTGTCCAACATTGTTTCAAGTGATTACAATTTTAATTTGGTTTATATTATTAGCTAGTCATAGGTACCTTACCAATTATAGCGGTCATAATTGAGAATGGTAGATATTATAGAGTTATTGTTTTTATAAAAAAAACTATAAGTTTGTTTTGTGAAATAAGTAATATTCGGTCTGTATTTGTGGGCGAATTAATCTCGTAAAGAGAGGGCTGTGCCGATTTTGTTTCAACTCTCATTAGCAGATAGTGCAAACTTTTCTGACACACTGTATTGCCCTTAATATTCCTAACCAAAAATATAGCTACTTATCGAAATTACGTCAACATTGCAATATTTTTAAGAGTTCAAAAAGTGAAATATTTTACGAAGAAACTTTTTATTACATAATGTAATTGGAAGCAGTTATCAAAGAAATCGTTGAAACGTCAATACCACCGCAGCAACCTCGTCTCGACCGCAGATTGTTGCACGTCATGTCGCTGGCGTAGTAATTTTGCATTACAACCGTCTCTAATTTCTCGCGATATTATTGGGGAGTACGCCCCGAGGTCCGGGCCAAACGCCAATTAATCTGGCAACACGATATTCGGAGGGGGCGCCCCCTGGTGGCAGATTGCTGCATAATCCCGGTGCATTTCTACCGCTTCCGTGATCGAAGCTGTAGGGCGTTTGATGTTGGGCCCTTCGACGTCGTCGCGACGTCACTGGGGCTAATATGTTTTCCTTCGGGCTATTATGTGTCACGTATCGATTGGAACGTTCATGTGGAATAATATGGATTCGTGTTTTTGTAACACTTTGAGCCCTTTATTATTTACTAGAGTGGCACTATTGTTTCTCGCGCGAAGAGTGTTATTTCTATTAGATCGTCAAATATAGGTCGACCTTATACCGCCGCTTACTTAGTCATCACACCACTAATATGTACCGCGCGCCAACATTCATTTGCCCCTTTTTTTGTTTTGTTGAACTATCTATTCATTAGTGAAAGAAGTTTCTGAATTTATCGAGTAGTTTTAGAGATTAACCGCTACGGAAATATATATAAGTTTACTGCGTTACTATAATACATAGTTTGCGGTCTTGATAATTGTTTTTGTTTATTTATGTATATTGTCTATAGGTAATCGTAAACCAACACTCCAGTAAGTAACAGTTCTATAAATATTATTTACAAAAGAGGTTTTTTTTTTTCTTACCGAGCAATTAGTGTTTTAACTCCGTTCAAATGTGAATAATATGCTTATTATTATAACATTATGTGCGTGTATTATTTATTTATCTTTGTGTGAAACAGGATACACAAATTCAGCGTAGAATAAAATGAATGACGCTATTAAATGTAATATTTCATACGTTTTAAGAGACGCTTGTTATTGTTACCTATACGTATAATTTCGTATACCTATTCATGAATATATAAAAGAGTTTCAATGGAAAATATTGCTTTGTTCCAACTCTTCGGTTTGTGTCGTTTAGCCGCGTAACTGTCAATGTTATTATCATAATTAACTGTTATTATTATTATTATCATGATTATTAAGTGTCGTTGAAATTTTAGCGGCTTTAAAACGTTAACCCTAATAGAGTGACTGGTGTTACTCTTCGAGATTAATAAAGTAATTTTATTCGATGCTGCCAATTTGAGAAGTATGACAAACCGTATCCTTGTCTTTTAAACTTACGTGCTAGCAAATTGAATTGAATTATCTCCTCGGTTGAAATTTTGATACCGATAACATCTTGAATGATACTGATTTCTCCGGGAGGGTAGGGGTTGTTGTTGTCGTTGTATTTTGCTTTTCCATGCTCATCAGCTCAGATGGCAAGTAAAAATTTAAAACTTCTAATGTTTTTCACGCGCTAGATAAAACCTATAATCAAAAATCAATGAAAAGATCACACACCGTAACAAATTATACACAAACGGTTCCCCCTATCATACTTCCGATCTCTATACTTTATTGGCGTCTTGAATGTTATACGTTTTTGTCGTCTACGAAGCAATCGTTGCATGAGCGATCTGATTGTAAGTGTTCATTAATCGTCGTGAGTGGAGGTGAGAAAGAAACGGCCGCTGCGGTTTGTGACAGGAGCTCTCTTTGTACGTATTCTTCACTTACACGTTACCTCCATGTAAATAATCTCCATATTTATATATTCTAACGGTGAACAACAGCATAATCGATTTCGATGAATTTGTAATGATAACGGCACATGTTACGATATATTTGCGCTATATACGCTATACTCGAAGACAGAATTTTGTGTCGCTTTTTAAGTAGGCACTCGTATATCGCGCGCGTTGGGAGTATGAGATTTATACGAGACACGTTCAATAAAATGAAATATTGATGAATAATGATGACGAATGTACGGTACAGTCGGCCACTGAGCGATGGTGTTCGCTCAGCGGTCGTATTATTACGTGTGGTGGAAATTTTGCGTCAATTTATGTACATAATACATGTACGTCTCTGACGATTTAGGATAGCGCATAAGTTAGAACACGACTTTCAATGAGTGTATATCTGTACTTTATAATGAATAAAACAATTTGAATTTCAATTTGACTCTACTTGCACAAATGTAGGTACCGTAACGTGTATGGTGACTGTAAAGGCGAGTTTGCTGTTTAAGTGCAAGAATTATTTCGATGTGCACGGCACTCTAGGTACCTTTTACTGTTTAAAACAAATAATGTCTTATTTAAAATACTTAGAGCTTAGATATGATCTCGTGGCTTTAAACTAAACTGGTATTCTAAAGTAACTATGTGTTTTGCGCAAGGATAGGTGTAAGTTTACGAACTAGTTTTATTTAATAGTGTGTATTTTATTTTTAGCACACCTAGTATTAATTTGGAATATTTTCAACGTAATATTAATAACGTCAAGCTGGACCAATTGTTACGTTTGTACATACTACCTGCGTTTGTGACGTTATCCTATAAATTCCAAAATCAAAAATAATCACGCCATTTATGAATTGTATATTATATTTATTATTACCAAGGCAACGAACGAACCGCGCTGTACAAACCACAAGATCGCGCGTAATGAAACCCACCCCGAAATTCGATCCAACTAATGGTACCATTTCTTTTTCTAAACGAGGGGTCTAAAACTATCATGCTGTATGCCATGTTTTGTAATCTGAATCATCTGTCAAAATATGCGCCCGCGATTCTAAGCTTTTGTGCGTTCGTAATAAGAGATATTTCAGCGTATCTCACCCACCTAGTACTATGTTAGTGAGGCGAGTGGCAGTTCATTGTCTAATTTTGCTTCTTCACGCTCATTGTCATTTGTAACGCTGACGTGACAGTTCCTCTTGTAGAATTTTAATGTTTTGTTCAGTTTACACGGGCTGTTATAATGTGACGTTGAATTTTTTATATTAGCCTCTAAGCGCATCGGAGACCAAATTGACGATTGTAACCAATGATTGCGTTTTAGACACTACTCGTATATGTTACTATATAACACCGAACTTTTTCTTTCCTATCTATGTTGCGGAGACCATCTATGACAAGACAGGACGCGCGCCGCGAAACACCACGAAAGGAAAAAGGCCCTAAATTTAATAACGAGTATTTTAAGATTCTGTACTCGAATAACTGATTCATTTTTTTTATCAAATATACGGGGTTCATACTTAGAAATCATATATAAGGTATGTAGCTAGTCGGTAGGTCTCTATTTTTTATCTACAATTGATTAACAATCCTTAAGACTACGACAATTCAAAAATGATAAGATATAATCAGACTACATCGTTTAATAGCAAGATAGCCCATCTTTAAATTGAGAGACATCTGTTGAGAACAATGTAGAGTCGTATCATTTCTTTGCAAATATTTAAACCTTACAATTACGATTCATACCCACAAGTGTTCGCATGGCCCTCTTTATATTGGACGTTGTTATCAACAAATAAACAAACAATAACATTGTAGGTGTGGACGTTAACGTTTGTAAGCGAGTTGGTCGTGTAACCCGTAGTGTGTTTAAACACCGTGAACTGGTCGGGCACGTGACGTAGAGCGCGGTGAAGTCTCTTCCCCTTTCATCGGCGCTCGATGAACCGGAGGCATTCCTTAATTGCTCCGGCCGAATCGAAATTCTAACGCCACCATCGAACGCGCTAAACTTATCGAACACACGTAATATTACAAATCACTAACAATGCACACCGCACTCGTGAAATATAATCGATTTAATATCACAAGTGAACGGTAACAAAGTTAGAAACCCATACATTTGAACCAACAAAACAATCTTTCATTATTAGATGTGTTTTGTTGGTCGGTTGTAAGCTTGCTTGTGCCTTTCGAAATTCATTTTCAATTGTAGAATAAAGCAGAATACGTGCTTATCTATCTCTATCTCTCTCTAATGCTGTCTTTGATGTATTGTTCAATTTACAGGGTATTACGCTCCTCCCGGCGCTACACTCACCTACAATTGAATTGTAATCCTACATGTAATTGCCTATAGCCATCGGGATCATAGCTTCCTGACAATATACAGCATGTTGTGTGAAATGTTACTCGCAAAGAAATTAGCAATCACAAAATAAAAATGATTTAAATAAATGCGATATTACTAAGAATATCTTATTAAAAGTGTGCTCTAGTGAAGAACGGAGTTTAGGAGAGTACTAATTCTTTTTAACACTTTTATTGTTGAATGATTACATGTTATTTATAAAACGCATGTAACTTTGAAAAGTCAGAGGTTCGTACCAGGATTTGAACCCAGAATACTGAAGTGAGGTACTGATATCCAAATCACTAGGCTATCCCTGTTTCTGTTTATTGTTCGAATGTTTTATAGTATTTATTATTCGGAAGACGATTGGCTGTCTGCCTATCGCCGTCTGAAAAGTCCAACATAAAATCAACCGACATGCTGATTAGGTGGCAGGATTAGTAGCACAGGTTTTTTGCGCAATTACGAAAATCCAACGTTTCAGCAACGGGCGTAAAGACTTTTTTTTTATATCTACCGCGAACAATAGCCAGGTACAACGAAATCAGTTGCTCGCGCCGTTTAGCGAGTTCGCGTGCGTTGGTAAGAATTTGACGTTCAGTTTCCAAATGCTGAAGGAATAGTTGGTTACCTATGTACCTACCTACTGCTGAAAATTTCTCCAGTTCCGGGAATAGTCGTCGAGTTACGTCGGCGCGAGGCCGTGTGAAAACTGATGCTATCGCCCCGCTGCGCTTGTCATGCGAGTTGTGTTGCGTTATTTTATGGGCCTCGGTTTTACGAATTGCTACGATTCTTGACGTAATAAAAGTTTGAGGAGCACATTTTAGGAATGTCAACTGTTACGGCTTTGTATGTGCGTACCTACCTATAGTGTATCGAGATTTTGCTTCCACGCAAATATTTTTTATATTAATAAGAAACGGAACGTTTTATATAACTTGTCACGTACAAAGAATTAGCAGTATCTATTTTTGCCGATACGTATAACTTGGGATTTTTCAAGACAAGTGTAAATAGGCATTTTCTAGGCTCGCGTGCTATATCTTAGACCGCACGACACTCACCATTAGGGGAGCTCGTAGACAAACGCGAACGTATTTTTCAATATAAAACTTATAAATAATAAACGTATGAACAGCACGAGGATGCCAGTTCGGCTTATTACAATTGGAACCTCATAACAACAAGTTCACGGTATAAACAACGACGCACACATCCAACTTAAACAGATCGCTACTGTACGTGGCGTTGAAATAAATAGATTTCCTGCACATCCCCATACATAATACATAGCTCATTATCATAATGTATAAGTGACACTTTAGTAATACGAAAGGTATTGTTTCGGACTGCTCCTCCACTACTCGTGTACAGCATTATAAGAGATGTCGATGAGTGTACCTATATGTAATTGAAATCAAAAATCATTTAGGACTGTAGAAATAGGACAGTTAGTGCGATTAGTTCACTTAGTTAAAGATGTTAATGACGATATTATTTGGTTAATGTTTCACGGCTGACATAAGTGTTGCATTGGTGTAGGTACTTCTCCGGGCGAACCGTATATGTACATGTTCGATGCCCAGGTTTGAGGTACTTAATGTTATAGTTAATATTGAAGTAATATTTACGGTAGCAATATGTGTACTGACAGTACAGCGTCGGGCGATACGTTCTACCACCTGCATTTCCATGCATTTTCAATACAGTATAACGATTAACATAAATCGAAAGAATCGAACATTTTTCTCTCTCTACCACGTCAATGGAAATTAATGCTCGCTCGTCGTAAATTCAACGATACGACATAAAAATGTGTACGTTTACCGATGTCGCGTATAAATAAAACATCAAGTAATCTATGTAAACTTTAAATATTAATACATGATAATGGAGCACCTTGTTTTCCTAACGGTTATTGACATCGCTGGTAAATAATACATTGATTTATTTAAGCCAATAAATTACTGTGAATATTGTGGAATAGATTTAAGTAACATTACTGTACAACGTTTCGATCGAGTTTTAACTGCGGAAGTGTTTCTGTTATAAATTCTGTTACATGCGAATTTGAATTTGAATTTAAATGTGAAGGGAACAGAGTACTTTTTATATTTTTTTATACGAAGAAAATAAACACAAAATACGACACCTACCTACGCAGGCGGTAACAAGTTTTAAGCTTAAATTGTGAAGTTACCAATATATTGAAACCCACTTTTCTCGGAGCTCGTATGAGCGGGCAAGCAGTGACGCAAGTCCAAATACATATTTTATGTGCTCAAGCACCGTCTCTACTCAAATGTGTGTCTACAGAGACCTTACTTAATACGTTGAAAGAAAAACTTTTAGCATCTCCCAAATCTTCAAATCGTATTTGTTTTGAACTTTCGTAAGATATTTATGCGTTTGCAACACGCGCAAGCGTCCGCGGGCCATAATGCCCGCATCAATATTTCATGCGCTCCTGATACCCGGCCGGAACGCGCCGCTTCCCAAACGGGATGCTAATCTGTCCGCCCCGTTTAAACCACCTTCCTCTACCCCCCCCCC
>DWEM01002263.1:0-12368 GCA_018245935.1 Agara belti belti
AGACTCCGAGTCACTACTAGAAATTCTAAATTAGAAAAATCCATCAGTACCCGACCCGGGATTTGAACCCAGGACCTTCCGATCAGCAGTTGCGCTAGCAACCGCTCGACCAACGAGGCAGGCAGCTTTTAAAATACGTAGAAATAATCTAAAAGTATTTGTCGAGTTGAGTCCAGGCCTAATATGGGGACATCATTACCAATACATACAATATATGTATTTTTTGAGGTGACAAGGTGTTGGAACGTGAGATGCAAAAAGGTTTTATATCATATCGTTTATAGATTTGTCGTAATTTCCATGCGTTATGTAAGTAGCCTTTCTTGAGATTTCGCCTGCAACTCAACCCTTACCGTAACGATAAGACCACTGCTGCAGTGCATCGATATCGACAACCCTAGGCCATGAGATGGTTGCTTCAAAAAATCCTTCAATAAATCAACGGGGTCCTATTATTACCGCGCACAATGCCTATCGATAGTGGCCTTTGACCCTCAATATTGAATCTCGGGCAAGCATTTTGGGTGTACGTAGTATTTGGACAACACTCGACGAAAGATGCGAGGGTATCGGATATAAGGGAAAAGTGTCAATATGAAAGAAATTTATGTGAATACATTTACTAGCCGCACAATCCGCTTTGCGGGCGCCCGTGTTATGTAATAATCTGTTTATACATATAATATGACGTCACTGTTACGCGGTGTTAGTACCAGTTGGTTAACGTGAGAAATACAATATTATTTGCGCCATGAAACATTGGGACATTACGTTAAAATTACTTCAAATACGATGTAATATTAATACTTTTCCAATTGCAATTATCAATACAATTCACGCTCTTCAGAGTTCTATGACATGGTAACGTCTAAATCCCGAAATGCTGCCGAGCGATATTGGTTCGGAACGGTGTCAATATAAACTGAATTTACTTGAATACACAAGAGAAATTTGTCGAGGGAGCATTCGTTTCATATTTCCTTGAACCGGGATCCTGTATCCTGGATTTCGAATTTTCGCGGTGTTCTCGACGTTTCTCTGTAGAAGATTATCTTGTTTCTGCAATCTATTGTTTTTAACAGTTGCATTCGATGCATATGCATTTTATGTACAAATCAAGCACGTGGCCTCTCCTAATCGGCTCCATTTTATCCAATTCGGAGCCTCCTGAATCCCGTGGTTTCACGTAATAACACCACTTGGTAGCTAGGTGACCCGTACTCCTAACGACAAATATCAACAACACTAATTGCTACGAAAATGACATTAAACAAATCATAGAATCTCTTAAATACCTACCGCTGACAGGTTTTCTTATTTGTATAATTTTGAGACGCAGAAAGTAATTTATTTCCAAACATGTTTCTAATTCAAAAGTACGTATTCTAACAAAAGTCGTAATTAATTTTTGCTAATAAAAAAAATATTTTCTTCATTGTTTCATGATGTTCCTTTGTTTGAAGCAGGAATAAAGCTTTTCGGATATAACCATAATGGTTTAGTTTCTAGTTTTGCGAGTCGCAATAGGAACACTTATTTTCTCTCTTTTAATTCATCTAGACAGTTGTACCTACTTTACGAAGTGAAACGATATATATTTCAAATAAGAATTGACATTTCGTAATATGATAAATATTGTTTTCGACATTTAAAACACTTCATTTTTACCTTAAATATCGCTTTATACGATTTTATATCTCAAAAAAGTAAAAGGTTAATTTGCTTATTCAGGTGCTAATATCTGGAACTAGTTCAGTTTTAAAATAACTATTCATCCAGTAGGAAGTTTTTATAAATTCCAAACTGGATAACCAATAGATACCAATTATAAATTCTCTAGTTTCACTATTTTCAAACAAACATATAAATTATTGTGCAAAAAATTTGGCAAATAGTTTTTTTTTGTATAGGTTGTCAAACAGGGAGACGGGCCACCTAATGGTAACTGATCACCGTGGCTTATCCATTTGCAGCACCAGAACATAAACGTCACCAACGAGTGAGGCCCTGAAGAGCTCTGTTAACGCCTTTTTGCAGGATCCCATGTCATACTGCACAGGGAATACGCAGATGGGTAGCCCATTCTGGAAATGACACAAATGTAACGCTCGAAAGAATTTTTAACAAATCACTCACAAATGTTTCAGACAGCGTTTGTATGCGTACACACGCGCATTTATCTCAATAGCTATAAGGTACACAACGTAAATAATGTAATTCAAAACTTTCTGTCTGTCAATATTATCTATTTTAGTCTATCAAACACCCTGCACATAGCTTTTCTGGTTGAATAACGTAAAAAATTATTCGTTCAGCGCATAAAATACGGAGGCGATCAAATTTCTCGCGTAACTTGTAAGTGTGTACTTTATAAGGGTCGCGTTTTTTGATAACGCAAGCATTACTCTGCACACTTCGTAAAGATCCGCTTAAGTAGAACACAATAGGTCTTCGGTCCCACAAATCCCATTGTCTGTTATGTATCTGACATAAAGGAAAATAAACCACACTTTCTTTTTATCGGCACTGAAATATTTTATACCGCGAGGTTGCGTAGGAAACGTGGCTACGATTTATGGAGGGGGGAGAATACATTGTGTCTAGTTTTCGATACGGATACAGGTAATGTAAGAAAAATATATTTAGATTTTTCATTATAAGCGAACCGTATTTTTAAAACACGTCTTAACGCGCCTTTGTTACAAAGATAATTGAACGTTTTGGAATATGTTTACCTTTATTTGGAGTATCTTTTTTATGTAAAGAAATAAGGAAGTATATTCACATATCGCCGCTGCAACCCACGGACATATGGAACCGACCTTAAACAGGACTCTAGGAATAGAACTGTTAGTGCCAAATATTATAAATTGTTAACAAGACACAGTAATAAAAATGGATGAATATCTAAAATCATTGTCAACTTAGTTGAAGATATTAAGCTTTACCGGACTTATACTCTGATCGAAGTGGAAAAATTAATACAATTCGAAGATAAACAAGACTTTAGTTACTGGATATAGTTGCAGAACTGTATAAATATTTAAAAAAATATTGGTACAATTATTTCAAAATTTCGTAAAAAAAAGCTTCTCTTCTTCATACAAATTGGATGGAACAAATCAGCAGAATTCTATAATATAAATTGTCAGACAAGGACCCGCTTAAGGACCGTTTAAATGAATTATTTGAAATAACTCTTCAAATTAATAGTTTTATTTTACAAAGAAAAGTCACTGCCACGACGGCAATTATAAAAAGAATAATTTTGTCGTTTGAACAGTTTGTGAGTGACTGATTACTTAATCAATAACTCATACATTTTGTTGATTTAGCTACACTAATACATACATACACACTAATTAGATCTGATAGTACCCGTAACACGCGTAAGCATAAAAAATCTCTACTGGGATTTATATAGAAGGCACTCACATTTATCCCAAGTTTAAGTAACAAAATAAGATAAAACCTTTTTCAGAGATAAACAAACAAAGCACTGGCAGCAGTTAAACTTTCAGACAGCCTTTTGTTTCCGAAAACAAATCCAGTTAGGTGCAGAGTTGTTCAAATATAATGAAAATATTAGGCCTTCTGTACAGTGAGCAATATACGATTGACGGTGTGTGGAAGTGAAAATCAAGGACATATTCGCAACCCATGTGTCTCGAGGTGGGGGTAAACGTCATATCATTATTTTACTTCGATATTGAGATCCCCATATATACGAGTAGCTTTTAATAACATGTGAATTAGTATTCTGACTCTTCGTTCGTTGAACGTTTTGTTATGAAACATACGCAAGTGACTAACATGGTGTAGTTTAATATGTACGCCATTTATATCCATCTACTCGTATAACTGAGAAATTTGGTCTATATTAGTGAACAGCGCAAGATACTTCGTATGGATGAAATTAACCAGATATTTTTAGATAGTATGCATGCTGCCTAATTTTATTAAGATATAGAACGCATGCAATGTAGCGAAGTTTAGTTCAGTAACTGCACGATGCGGTATCTAAACACATTCGTAATATGGACTGCTGGGAGCTGAGACTATTAACTTCAATCGTATGTGATGCAAGATATCCGCAATGCACTCCTTTGGAATATTGGAGTTGGATATTTGCAAATCGCTGAGTTAGTACTTCGTACGTACATAGTTGGAAGTAGGAACTGGAGAATGTTCAATTTACCTCTGTTAAACGATATTGTTTTCGGAATGTAACAGCAGTGTGTAAATATATTTGCTGTTACGATTGTTTTAATTGTTGTTTTTTGTTACGATTGTTTTCATTGATCAGTGGACGGTAAGGTTCGAAAAATAAGCTATTAATCTGTTTGTAGAGTCTTGTTGTTCGTTTTTGCAAAATCCCAACATTTTCAATATAGTGTTATGGTCGGAATATTGACTGGCCTCGTGTTCCAGCGATTAGAGACCCTGACTGCAAAAACCGGCGGTCGTAGGTTCGATTCCCACCCAGGACAAACATTTGTATGATGACCACATTTGTGTGTTCTGTGTCTGGCTGTAATTAAAATATCGATATAAGTATTATATCGTATGTATGTTTATCACCTGTCTGGTTACCATAACAAAGGCATTTACTTTTCTAATTTGGAATCAGATAGCCGTGCGTGGAACTGACCTCGAATAATATTATTATTATTTAAATGACGGTAACCTTAAGAATATTCAATGGTAGTCACAACTGCTAGCCTAACAGAAAGTACAAATCTATTTTTCCTAGCGTCATGTATAAAGATGAGCGCTCCGCGGTCGACGTGCCCGCGTTGAAATCAAGTTAATAAATTTTATATGACGCAGCGGATAAGAGCTTAGCGACGTGGACTTTTACCAAAAAGGAACGTGACTTTTTTGCGCCTTCGTAAATAATTACTTTCAGTATCGTCGCATTAAAGAACTTTACAGAATCATAATTATACACAAATGAGTCTTCGCAGCGAATTAATAATATATTTTACATTAATAAATACTTTAATTTATCTACCTGTAACTATAATTAATTTAAATCAAGTGTCGGCTATTCGTTTAAATCAATTAAAAAGTTGTACCTATATCTTTTTGCTCTAATAATATCTGAACTACTGAGTAATTTTGATGAAAATTCGTTTTCAAATGGAAATCATTAATTATAAGAGATTGCACAAATGAAAGAGAATTAAACTAAACTGTGCGTGTGTTGTAAACAGAAGACATGACTACTTCAATACCGCGAAAGTTGCACTAGAAACAGTATAAGAGATAAAGGGTCATTTTAACAAAGTATAGCGTGGTCACGCAGCGTAATGTGACCGTTTCTCTCTGTGGAACTTTCACGAGATGTAACCCGAACGCAGGCACTTGGGCAATACGCAGCGCGAGCTGAAACCCTGGGTAGAGCGAAGTGACTTCACAATAGAATTATTGGCTTACAAAGATCGTAATGTACGAACATTCGCTACTTAGGTAGGTACTACGTCAATACCCGCCTCACTGAGATGACGTATGGCTGAAAGACATATGATTAGAACTTCTACCTACTTTCTTCGATTTTGTACTCGTATATGTATCTACATATTTAAAAGGTTTTTTTGTAAATTTTTGTAAATTCCGTATAAGCACAATAAAGTAAGAGTACAACTTTTTGACCATTTCATGCAAAATACGTAACCGAGATAGCGGTAGATTTTGAAAAAGCAATGAAATAAACAAAGCTAATCAGTTCAAATGTCAAACGTTTTTTTGATAAAAGAAATATGACAATATATTTTTTTAACGATCTCGTTTCGTTGTGTTATATATAGCATACATTAAAATGTCCCGCCTATAGTTGCGTGTAACAGCACAATAAAAATCTATTCAGAGCCTATTTACATTTCGCTTGCTTGATTTGAATTTTAGAACGTTTATCAAATGGGTAATCAAGTGGGTAACGAGCGTACATTTGTATGGCAATTATATTTTTCTCAATGTTTGAGTAGGAAAAGCCGGAGCACCATAGACGACATACATGACTGACAAATACATACAAGCGACATGAAATTGTCTGACTCATCACGAGCCCTCCAACACTATACGCCCGAATGACTTGACAAATGTTTACATTGCAGTTTTCTCTCCACTTTGTACGCAAACCCTACCCAATCCTACACAATTGTTAAGGATTCCATCAGTAGAACGGAAATATTCTAATTAGTTTATATTTATAAAGTCACCCGTGCCCGGTCTCCCCTTTAAGCGTCACCGATACATGAGCGTACCGCGCCCAGTCTTCCCTTATTTGACGGACTGAAACAGCCAGCGTGTAACGTTAACCTATTCATCAAAATCTATTACAGTCGTCATTAAAGTTGAACCATTTAAACGAACGAGTTGAAATAATTTAAACACAATAAGTTTCACTTTCAAAACCAAATTCGCTCTCACCCCATAGCCGGAAGGGCAGAGATCCCTTTTTATCTATATCAACCTCATTGCCATTCTGATAATACCGGCCAACATTTTAGGCGCAGAACATTCGCCATTAAACTTGAAAAAACATCTTTTAATTACACTATTTCGTTAAATCGCACGTTAATGTTGATGAGAAAACTTCGACGCTTTAATTTGGTTCTCTAATTAATCGGCCGGTTATCTTCTGGAAGGTCTAACTTTTGTGATTTTTATATAATGTTTTGAGAAAAATGAATGATATCACGAACTTTGTAGTCATTTAAACTTTGGACAGGCGGTGTCTTAAAAGGGATCAGCATATTGATTTTTATTGAAGTTGACCTTTTTGACTAAACACAGACAAGCAGGCAAGATGAATATGCGGTTATTAGAAACAACTCTATTGCGTATCGAATTGGAAATTCGCCTGCAATTCCATAATAAACGGTACAAATAAATTTTGTTTACTTAAGGAAATAACTTCCTTTTGTCTATAAAGATGGAGAAGAGTATTAGTCAAATACGACTGGCATTCACCCTTTGTACATTAGGGTTTATATGTAAAAAAAGGAAAATTTTGTTTTACGACAAAGTCCACAAACACGCGTATAAACTCAAGTCAGTAAGTAAGTCAAGCAGAAAGGTAGCGAGTGAGCGTATTTCGGTATACAAAAACAACTGATCGATAATATAATTTGCAACTTTATAAAGCAATAAGGCTTTGAATGTGTCACACAACGTGGGTAACGAAAAACAATTTCGCTGGGAGTTTTGTAACATTGATAAACGGTCTGGTTTTTATTACGATTTGAATTTGTGCCGAAGTTTGTGGGAATACAAAAATCATGCGCCATTAATTTACTTTGGCTTACAGGGCTTTGGAATCGTCTATTACCTGGGTGGGTATTTACTACTAATCAGAAACTAGTTTCAGGTACCGTACATTACGAGTGGATAAAAAATAGAATTGGAATAGTAGAATTGGAATAGATTGCCTTTATTAATGGCTCAGTTGAAATAATTTGTTATATTAAACGAAAGAATCGTAATACTTTATTTATTTATTTATTTACCCTTTATTGTTTTTCACAAACGGCGGACTTGATGCCTACTGGCATTCTCTACCAGTCAACCTTTGGCGTTGCAGAGAAATTGCGTCAGGCGTAATAAATAAATTACCCTAAACACATGTAGGTACCTTATAATTTATAATAATAATAGTTATAATAAACTACTAAATAAAAAATAAATAAAAAACATTATAATACATAATGATAATATAATAGAAACATAAAATATATATTTAGATATACGAGTATATACATAAAACAAAAAGAAAAGAAAATTATAGATATATTTTTTTATATGTATAGATATTATAGGTATATATATTTTACGATAATACGCTGTAATTGATACAACTCACCCTTTTTGTTATAAACAGCAAAGTCAGTCGCTAAAAATAATCGAATCGCTAAAGAATAGACATTACAATAAAATTGCCGCTCAACAAAACAAAGTTAGACCGTTCAGATGATTATCAGATGAATTACTTAAATTAAAAGTCTAAAGTTTTCTCATTTACATGATGGCGCTGATAATAAAAGTGTAAAGGATTTTTCAAATTACTTTCTCACTGAAACAAGTTTTAATCGTGAACGTTCCATTTACTTCGTAAAGATTTCCAAGCAAAGTAATTGTAACTTTTGCTTTTGGACTGGGAAATTGATCATGGCACCCGTCCGTCGCGTCGCGGCCGTGATAGAGAGCTATGCTGGATTCCGACTGATTTATCGGAAGCAAGGGTAAGTTCGCGCGTTCTTCCGCGGTCCCGACATGGCCAGTTTCGCAATGGGTCTCCATCTCATTAATGGAATTCAAAATCAGTTCCTCCAAACCCTCTGCTTTAAGCGGTGAAAGAGCATACTTTGAAGTCTGGAAATGTGATGGTAGACGCTCCCGCCTCCATTGGGATTAGAAGACGGCGTGGTACAAGCTCCTTCAATCAATAAATAATAAGAAACATTCCGAATGTTGATTATTTGATTGATTTTGTTTGGTTGATTGTTCCGATTGAAAGTTTTAAACCACTTTCGACTTTTGGTTAAAACGTCCACAATTGACACTCCTTTACCTAAAAATTACCTAAAAATTTACCTAAAAATTCACTAAGGAATTGATTATAAGACATAAAATTAATTTTAATTATAAAAAATCAATTATCTATGTTCCCACGCACGCTCCGCGACGTGACCGACTAATATTAATTAGTAGTCGACGATAGTAATGAAATAGAATTATTTAACTTTGGTAACACAGAGAAGTAATAGCCGTAACATAAATCACACCGTTATTGCCTGAACTAGCTAAAAAGGAAATTCCTTATAATTTCTTTCCCGTGGGTATCGTAACAATGATTTAAGGTACTGCGAGGCCGGAGTATGTTGGCGGATTAGATAACATCTTGTAACTTATCAGAAACTTTATCTAAGGACCCAAAAGTAAATTAACGATACAAAGTTCAAACAAGATCAAATGCTATGTACATTTTATTTTACATTGGCAATGAAATTATATACCTAGATGTTTTAATAAAAATAATGTAAGCTTTCCCTAAAAAGATATTGATTGAGCACGAAGTATACTATTAATAAGATTTTAATTATTCTACAATCTGTCTGCCGTTTATTTAATTTTAAATAAACTGAAACTCTGCTTAACATTTTTCATCATAACATAATCTAGGTATTAATTGTAATTAATAATTAATTTAAAATTTGTACGTCGTAGAACGCAAAATATGGATTAATGTAATAATTTTATAAAATCTTTAAATGTTGCATTTGTACATAATAAACCTTATTGTTGTTTTTGTGTAAGCCCAGGCACATATACAATATCAAAATTTTTAATTGCGCCCGCAGAAACACAGCAAAGTCCAACATAAATTGCTATTACGTTTACTCTTCCGGTTTGGTACAACACGCCTTATTTGGTCGGAACTTAACGCGTAACAAAAGTTTTTATGGGCCCAACGAATAGCACTTTAAGTTCGTGCTATCGCGCCACTTGGCTGAAATCGCCATGTCGGCGTTACGCCAAAGTTATTTGGATGGTGCTTACAAATACCTAAATATTACAACTATTTTTTTATTATCCGATCCGAACTTTTTATCTGATTCTATTGTAGCCCTCATGCGTTTCAATGTATGTTCTATAACGAACTTAGTAAGCGGAATCAAAACAGTTTTGATTATCCATATTTAGTTCCATTCAATAAAGCTGTTATGTCAGCTTTGGGTTAGTACATTTTAAAAATATGGAAGTCATGCACGAGTTCTATATAATTTACAGAACGTGTAAGGAATTTTATTTCATTTTTATTTAAACAAATACAATATAGGCACAATAGGACGGATTGATAGCCGAGAGGAAACCTGCAGGAGTTCGCAAGAACCACATAATCAAAACGATATTGACAGTCTAAGTACGAAAGTACATCCCCTTCAGCATATTTGACTCTTTCAGCACCGAAGCATTTGTGTGTTCACAGAAATTCCATCGTATTGACATTGCCCCTACATACATACGTCCTTTGTCAAAGAGTAAGTAGTAATATTCGTGACATGTCGAACAGGTACTGATGGTTAAAAAATAGATTCTTATATTTATAATAGTTGTCCTGTTTAAGCAAAACTCCAAGATACGTGGGTTAGAAATTAAAACATTTCACGATGCTCACCATTTCAATAGGAATGAATAAAAATATGGCATGACATTATAAAATATTGATTTTCCATATTTGAATACAGAACTTATATAAATAGCCAGTATCCTTTTTACATTGCCAGTATTTTTTCTAAGCAACGATTGTTATGTTGCCGGTGATCGTGAGCAATGTTGTTCACTTAGATGATTTATTTGAACTTCGTATTGTTGTATACACAGACAATTATTCTTAACACCGGCAGAGTTACTATAAAATTAAATTCTACTATATTTTATTTATTCACAGTCAAACGTTTTTGTTAGTCAAAAGTGTAAAAATTGTGCCTCCTTTTTGTCGGATTAGCGTATTTTGATAGGGTCTATCGCACCCTAATTAAACACATTATAACGCTTCGGTAAGATTCAATGAGGGTTAACGATCAATGTGGCCCAATTTTCATTAAAAATGATTTATAGAAATGTATCCGTACAATTAAAATATATTTCAATCGGTAACGTTATTGAACTTTTTCGATGTAATACAAAACGAGGAAAATATTTTCTACATTTAATAAAGTAGAAGCGAATTTAATAAAGTGGTTCAATAAGAAAAAGTTTAGTTTGATTTCAGGTAATCCGTCTTGAAACAAATGGAAAAATTAAAAACTCAACAGTCTACAAAATATTTTAACGGAAATGAATATCTCGAACAATTTCTCCGAACAAGCCCATCAATAAACATGAAACGCAATCGAAGAAGACGAATTATTCTACAACGCTCTAAAGCAAACTTTCTCGAAATTGATCACCGTATCCTTACGGTCGCTCGGATCTGATATTTTATTAAGGCCCGACAAATTTGAAATGTTCCCTTCACTTAGGGAAATTGGATGAATTGGTCGTATATTTTTTTTATAATTAAAAGCTTATAGTTTTGAAATGTCACGCTATGTTATTAAATAATATAATATCAACCTTTTCTAGAATACGAAATGAGACATTAAACGGATCATAACATTCCTAATCACGCAATAACAGACCTGAATAATTGATGGCGGAGGCCCTCGCGCCGGTGGCTTCTCTGCCGCACATAATTCTAATACACTAATTATCGAGCCCAACGGTATCATATGTATAATTTTATGTAAAATGTAATTTACGCCAACTAATAATTTCATGATACGATAAATTTATTTACTTACTAAGCTGGTTCGACGATTCATAGTGTATCGTGACTAAATCGCTGTACGTCTTTCTCAGCCTTATCCTTCCAGCGGTATTCAGTTCACCCGACTGGCCTTCGACCTTTTGGAGTTCCCAAGTACGCTAGCTTCACTGACCGATACTCATCCAACCTTTGTACGTGGCCAAGGCAACGAAGCCGGTGAGCTTGATTCACAGTTTGCAAAGTTTAAGTTGTCTGAAGTGTTTCAATTCAAACGACGATCTGTTTATAACGATATTCAACAACAACAGTTAGTGCTGAATGAAAATAAATATTATATAATCATTACTTCTGAAGTAGACCAAGCTAATTTATTTTATTAATCTGAAAGTAAATGAGTACCAAAGTTTCCTATATTATTTGAAATCTACGCAATAATCAATTCATTAAGTGATTACACAATCCCGACTTTAATACCTTCTTGACCCAGACTTGAAAGTACTTATTACTAAGTCAGATCTTGAAAGTACTTACACTTAAGATTCGATTATTCGTATTAAATGGTCTTGCGTTCAGCCAAGACTACCCAAATGCACGTAGGAACTGCAGAGGAGAATTATTCAACTAAAGTTTGACATCTAATGGCAGTTTGATCTATATTTTAGTCTGGAACTTCTTAATCTATGGTTGCACTGTCCTTTGCACTTACATAACTATTTAAATGCTTAAGACAAAAGGCTCTTTGTAAGTCGAGTGTTTGTATACGAAGCCTTATACACATAGTGTTAATTTGTTGTTTTGTAAAGTTAACAGATAATCATGGCAGTAAGTTCGAAATTACGTTAGTACGTTGAGTACATTATATTAACTCTTTCATGAGTTTGAGGAATATTGTAATTGTATTAGTTTACTTGCAATTAGATTAGAACGATTAGATTTTGGTCTTTGATGGTACTTTGGGAACAAATAATTGCAAGTTATCTAATTTGACTGCCTCGTTGGTCGAGCGGTTGCTAGCGCGACTGCCGATCGGGAGGTCCTGGGTTCAAATCCCGGG
>DWEM01002264.1:0-12367 GCA_018245935.1 Agara belti belti
TTGGTGTCCGGTTACCACAATGCAGGCATCAATTGCCTAATCTGGGATCAGACGGGCGTGCGTGAAGTTGTCCTAAAATATTATTATGATTATACTGGTCATCGTAGTTTACAATGGAATTCTCGTGACTCTCTCATACGTTCGCCCCGTGTGGGTTACTCCGAGCTACCAGAGACGAGTCGCAGTCAGGGAGTTCTCCGATAGTCTAAAAACCACTTTTGTCAAACGCGAGACAGGGAACGGGGGAGGAGCTATTAACGAAATGAATGCGATCCGACAATGGAAATAGCTGAGTATGAAGACTGCAGTTATATTCCGTCTGAATACATTAATTTCCTAGATTCCCCGCCGTTAGCGCGAATCCATTCGCCTGATTCGTATTGCTTTTTGGGGTTCTGCGGGCTCGCTCGTCGTTCAATTTCAGAGCTTTTAGTGCAAAAATGGGAAAACTTAAACATTTTACAGAATTATTGAATCAATCCGTGTTTTACCACCTGCGGCTTGCCAATAGTAGATATCAGAATTATTTAATTTAAAACTAGATTGAAATGAACATAAATAGCTGTACCTAAGTACAAAATTTAATATGTTTGTTTCTGTAAAATTTCCAGCGTACTAAAACTGTTAAATAAATAAATTTACTTTGAATATTAGAATTATTACAAATATTGCACAATTAAGTATTGCATAATTAAATTCAGTCCTTTCTAAGTTCACCCCGGGGTTAATTGTTGTTATATTCAGACCACCACGTAACGGAACAACCAAGTGTTATATTTGCTATTCACGAGATCTCTTCCACACTTTTTATTATCACAGAAAAGGCTTATATTTCACTTCAAGCTCAAATGACGATAATTAAATTAATGATATTGTAGGATGTAATGCGCTTGGCTATTTTTATTTTCTACTCGTTGCATGATCCTTAAATAGATAAATAATGTACTAACGCTTATTTATTATGTTTGGGACGAACCCTACACGAAGGGTTCTTCCATCTTTATTGTTACTGATAGCCGCGTAAGCATCCCCGTTCGAGAAACTTCAAAGTTTTCCGACGCGAATTAACCGTCACTGCGACACTGAACCCATCGAGAAACGTACGCTCCAACTTGCCCTATTTTTATTTCTTTCTTCCTCTCCCCGTATAAGGCGACAATCTTCCCTCCGCTGATTCAATCCGATTCGTTGCGACGTACCGAATTGTGACCTAGGAAGCGCCTTTCACCTCGCTTCAAACTAAATGTTCGAATTTATTCGAGTGGCGTCGCCGCGCGCTCGTTTCGATACGAGAACACACTTTTAATGTTTTCATTAGTGAAAAACCAAAAATTTGGTGTGTTGTGTGAGAATGTGAGTGTGATTTTTGATCAGTGATGGTGAGGTACAGTCTATGAACGGCACGTTTACCTAAAAAGCGCCTATTCACTTTACTCCTTTATCATATTGACGCCAGCCCATTTGTTAGTTATTGTAACGACCGTTCCTTTCACTGGTAACTTTCTAATTTAAAATCTCATCGGAAAGTTTGCCAACAAAATCGAAGTTTCGTATGACTTCGTCGCAGGTGGTCTTCCAATCTAGCCGTAGGTATATTTGTGGGAACCGTAACCGAGAAATGTATTGTACAAATGTTTCATACTGTACTCTTGTGTCAAAACATATATACGAGTAGGTGGAGATCTCTTCTGTAATACTTGAGAAATGAAAAGAGCTTGCAACTCAATATAAACATCAATAACGTTTTGTCTTCTAGAATAATCATATTGCTTAAAATCTTTCAACATGTGAACGCAGTCCCACAAGCCGAAGTGATCGTCTACAGTAAAATGTTAACCTTTTTCACGACAAAAGACAACTGAAGGTTGTTTCGCGGTGTACTTAATAAACAATACATTTAAAACGATTTCATTACAAACTGCCATAGTTAGGCGAATAGAGAACAATTAAGTTTGTACAGAGATCACAAATCATATTTACACTTCTTTATTAATTTATTAAATGTCTTTATATAATAAACATTTGAGAACAACTTAATATAAACGTGTAGGTCAAAGTTAAGTTGCCCTTTCTTATTACTTATTAGAAACATAATTTTTTTCGTCTACGAACTAGTACCACTACGAAAGGTGACGCTGACGGAAAACGGGGTGAACACTCCACAGCGACAAAATATATATTTATCGTCGTACATGAAACAACATTATTGCCACGTGTAATTAACAGACATCATAAATATATTAATGTGACGCAGGAGCCGTATTACACCACCCGCTCATTAAGCGGTCATTTATTTTATAATGAGTTTCTTTATGAACAATTTTTTTAAATAGTCGATTTATGAATAATATCTTCTGAAATTGTTTTAATTGAGCCGTACGTACTACAAAAAATATATATATACGAACCATTATTAAAGAACAATTTACCAACTCGACAAAGACCAGAACTCTGGAGACGGGAACATCAAACAAATACTTTCGTAAATTGCCTTTGTGTTGAGGAAATTTGATTTCTCCGGGAAACTAAATAAATCCGCGAAAATAGTGGGAATGATGAAATTGTTTCTGTTGAGGTCGCGTCACTGAACTTACGAGGTTCGCGCGCCTGTTTATTTTAAATCTCCTAGTAGTGTATTATTTCTCTACCCTGATATTAAACCTTAATAGGGTTTTTATTGTATCATTTCACATATTATTTTTCTTTTAAACTGTATACATACATAGGTATAATGCGTTTCACATTTTTTGCATTACCCTTTACTTATTTAACCACAAAGCACCCGAACTTTTCCTTTCAACTACACCTTCGTCCTATTCCCCTCGAGGTACTCTTCCATACTTCCTTTGTACGTTAGAGCAATGAAGTAAACACGCTTGTAATTAAATTCCTCCGTGAGCGGTGGTTTCGCTGAGCGCTAATCAGTTTGTCTGCGAATGCATAATATGTTTGGTCTCGTTTCGTATTGTTTTTTTTCATATAAGCTGTCCGCTTAAAATTAGTTTATAAAATTAATATAAAAACGTGTCCTGACTGCCCGAGTCATCGTCGCAGAAGCTAGACACTTGGTTAGTTAATTCCTTTTATGATGTACGCACGCATGAGACTTTAAGATTTCCTAATCATAGGAATTCCCTCGTTAGTGCCACTCCACTTCCTAGGTCTTCCGAATGATCTGAAGGTTTCCAGATCTAAATAATCCACTTAAATATCCACTCGCCATCCACTATCCATACGCAGGCTATCCACTTAAATATTGGTTACTTCAATATACATAACGTCTCTTTAGAAACTACCTTGTGTGATGATTTAATAAGATTTTATGTCTAACTTTAAATTTAATTTTAACGACAATTAAAAAAAACATTAACAATGCAGGCACTGCGAGCACAATGTCACCATTATATTAAATACAAAAAAAGTTATAAAACGACCTAAAACTCTAACCAATTACATAATTTTCATTTTTTGCTGACACAATGTGATAATTACAAGAATAATTACTAGTTAGTAGCTAACGAGGGCCGGAATTACGAATTGCGATGTAATTATAAAGAATTCGCGTCGCGCCAATGACGTAAATTATTGCGTAGAAGTGATAAATTATGGGAACGTTCCAGAAGGATGGAGTCTGATACTACGCGCATGATCGCAAAATATCATATCAATATTTACTTATCCATTTTTTTTTTACCAAATACTTTTATAAATTCGCAGTTTCAATGCTTCAGGTCTTAGAAAAAAAAATTAAAGTAGTACATAAATGAAATAGATGTTTTACGTTCGAGTTGTTCGGAAGTCATTTATACATAGACATACATAGGTTACTAACGCATAAGCGTCGAGAGAGAATAGTCAATGAGCAATGCTAAAGAGGTCTTATATAGTCCGGCTCGATGGATAAAGGCGTTAGTGCACAACCAGTCTGTCGGTTTATAAACCGTCTTTAAGGCCCGTAACAAGGTTTAAAGATTGTTACGTAGTGACAATAATTGGAACTGACTATTTAACGTGCGCTCCGAAGCATGGAAACGCTAGTGAAAATTTGCACTAGTAACCCAGTCAGTGCCACCCGTGCCCGCTCTCGCTTAGCTTTACACGGCGTTTTTAATCTGCGACCGCATCGGAGCTACTAGTGCTTAATGAATATAATCTTTTTAACGGTCCTCTATAGATCACTACGGGGTCAGTCTGACCAAAAACCTGTTTCTTCGTTCTCGGTCAAACTATTCCCCGGGGTGGCAATTATCTTAACGGTCCATTTGACCCAATTAATAATTTACTGGCCCTTTGTTACCGGTCCGACGCGCCATGCCTGTAATATCTCATATGCACATTATTTTATAAGTAAAGAAGTTATTTCTTAAGTATTTTTTTACCATTTCTGATAAATCATTATCGTCACTGAAAAAATGCAATTTTTAGTTTACAGACGTTTTAAAACTAATTGTTATACAAGCGATTACAGATATTTAAACTCATTTCTGTTCATAATAAGAACTTCGAGACATTACAATATCACACCGTCTCTATTACGTATGAATGAATTCATTACAGTTTATTGGCGAGGAGATAAGAATGCAGTGACCATCAGTGTGACATAATTTTTTTTTTTCTAGAATAATAAGATTCCAGTAAATAAAATTAGTGAATGTATTTGTGAAATGTATATTATTCTTCATCATAGTTACAATCTCAAGGCGCTACTAGCAGTAGCTATAGCAGAACGGCGCTCGTCCCCGGCCGTACGGAGACTGACAAAGTAATCCCCAGTCCGGCCGGGTAAATCTCCCAGGTTTCGGCGGAAACCGGCTGCCATTCGACAATATTGGACCGGGCAGTGAGCAAAAGCTTACCGAGGCTGTATCGACTGTCGCTAAAGTAAACGGGAGGCAATATGAGTATGACACCGTTTTACATGACGTAGGGAAATAAACTGCTTTTGTATTGAATGTTACTGTACATTTGTTAGCATATTATATCATACTAATATACTATATAATACTAATCGCTTGTGCGTGCAGTTGTTCGTTTGCTGCCCAAGATAATTATTATATAAATGTAAATATATATTTAGAAATAGATACAATAATCTTTTATCTAATGTCCACAGTATGGGGTTTGCATAGTTTGGAATCAAATATGTATATGTATATGTATATTATTATATGCATAATTTTACATAAACGCTATGTAATAGTCAAGATTTGGACTCCCGTGCAGCGTCCGTGGCGCTAACCAGCGGCGCTGCGCTACACAATTTAGCGCTAGCTTTAAGACTTCATTCCACAAGTTAAAGACTTTCAGCGTTTTCAAACAAGAATAAAATTAACAGAACAATATAATATTGTAATCATTGAGCATTATACCTAATTATGTGTGCTAATCAATTTGCCGCATTAAAACGTAAAAGAGTGATATTTACGAGGTTACACTAACATATAATATTTATGGAAATACATATCACTGTATCTCATTCTCTTACTGTACTGATACCTTACTTTATCTCAAGTCCTATAACTTTGATAATCAAATAAACTGTATACGCTTATTACTTAATCCACACTCTTTGTTCGCATCACCTGCGCCAGTTTAAACTTACTTTAAGCCGCGCAGCATTGCTTCTTACTGCCTCGCAATAAGGTTGAAGATGCATCATCTCATTGTAAATCCGAGCCGGACAGCGGACTCGGTGCTGTCATCCGCGAACGGTCTGGAGCCGCTCGTAACCTCAGAGACAGCATGCGAGCTACAGTGGACATGAAATTTAACTAAGATAAGTCGCTATTTCAAAGTTATAACGTAAACGGTTTAAACAAATAATTAATATTAAACACAACATAAGCGAAATCATTTTTGTTATCTTTGAAAATAATGAAAGAGAATTATTCCCTCTACGAGCAGTGGATCTAATCGCGTCGTTACAAATTATATTGTACAGAAGCGGAAAAAAATAAGGCCTTTTTCATATTAGGCAACTTCACGGCATCCATTTAGTTCGGCATGTAAATCTGACGACTTAACAAGTCATTTTATAAGCGTAGGCAGCAAAGCGTAGTTAAACTACATAATAAAGTACGCTACTCGTAATATTAACGTTTTCACTTTCCTAATTTTGTATTTCTTTTTTAATGATTGACTTTTATATTTCTATTTAAGAGGGAATAAGAAAATACTGTCCATTATAATCTAAAACTTAGTAAAACTGCCTCAACTGTTATTGTTTGATGGAAAAAGTTGTATTTGTGACGAGCCTAAAACAAATTTCCCTTCCAGACTGAACTGTCAATCTTCATTGTGAAGAACGAACAAGTACACGATGAAAATGTATAAAATGGGCGAAGCGTGGGAGCTTTTAGTGTAGTTGGAACCGACGAGATGCCCTCGGCAGAGCGGTAGTAACAGAAGGATGACAAACTTTGTATACTTTCGTTACATGCTTGGCACGGATCTTATAGCAATGAGGAAGTTTAAGTTTAAGTCTACCACGCTGGCCAAGTGCAGATTGGCAAATTCCTGTGGTGCGAAATTTATGAAGAATTTGCAAGTGTGCAGGTTTTCTCGCGATGTTTTCCTTCACCGTTATAGCGCGTCATTTCAATGTTAAAGTTTACAATCGCACGTTACTTTGAAATGTCAGAAGTGCGTACCGAGAATCGAACCCACATAATGCAAGTGGCAAATATAATAAGTTCCAAACGATCCTTAACTAATGATCGAACGACAAATTTTAGGGCATAGGTAGTCACAGATGTGGTAGGATTTTTGCCTACCACTCTAGCTACGAGTACGTGTCGCATCGTCACCGTCACCGCGGTCGGATGGTGGAAAAGCGCCTAATAAAAGCTAAAAAACCGTGGTTGCGAAATGAAATACGTTGTGATAAAAAAACAACGGAACATCGCTACGGCGCGTCAACAAAGATTTGCGCCACGGGCCATGGAAATGTGGGCGTTGTGGAATTGAATTCGTTTGGAAAGTATCGGGAGTGATAGTACTTCGTAGGGAGTATGACTTTCGGTTTTTGTAATGTTTCGGAGGTGCGTGAATTCTGCAAATCCGTACTTGGGCAGCGTGGTAGACTAATGCCCGAAACCCTCTCACTATCCTCCCCCCTCCTCCGATGTCGGACTTGTCTATAGGCAACGTCACCGCTTACTGTCAGATGGCCCGTCTGCTTGTTTGCTAGGTTACATGTATATAAAGCAAAGTACCTACTTTATATATTACCTTCATCTATCACCCATGTATTTTGTATAATATACATATATACATGTGAGAACATATAAAAGTATTAGACCCGTTTTATCACAAAATATCGTCCTCCGTCCTTATTACGGCCGCCGGGTTGCAGCCGACCCTTCCAGTTATTAATTTCCCTTCTCAATATAACTATGTAATATGTTATTTTTTACGACTAATATCCGCTCATATCGCGCCTAATTTGAATTCAATTTTTGCTTCACTCTATACTTCGGCAGTTGAATGTTTCTTATACCTTGTACAATTTAGGGTTACTGTGATAGTTATGCATTCACGCCTATTTGCCTTATTAGTGGCAGGCGGAGAGTAACGATTTCCACCGGCTACGGTTTTGACAAGCTTCTTTCGCCTCTTGACCTTCGACTCACATTCAAAGCGGCTCCCCGAAGTCTTCTCCTCGCCCTCATGGATAACATTCGCCGTTTACTGTTTTTAATTTTCATCATATTGTTCCCACGATCCGGTATATATTCAAACGTGTCGGAGCCAAGACATTTTTCACGCGTCCAAAAGCATACGAAATTGACAGTTTATTCCTAATTTTCATGCTAATATTCATACTATTCAAAACACTTTCAAAATAAAATAATAAGAATTTCTAAGTAACGTGGCCATATTATTTTCTATTGTTTTACGATAAACTATTATTTCGATCTGTAGTGTGATTAGTGTGCTAGTATGTATTATCTTGCAACTTGGTTTTTCAGGTGGAGTTTCCTCACGAGGTTCCGTCTACATGAGCCTGTGCTACACCGACACTAATATTTGAACAACGCTTGAATTTATGCCAATGGGTCAAATATAGATGTGGAGATTTAAATAAAAACGACTCTACAGAATTAAACATGAAACATGCAAATTAAATAAGCTTATTTAATTAACTCTCGAAAAATATATCCACCGACAGACATACTGGAGTAGTCCGATTAAACATTGAGCCAGCGGAGATGTTTGAGCGGGAAATTGTTCAAAATTCGCGGAACACTGTTTAAGTAAAAAACGCTAAGGAGATTGTTTGATGAAAAAAAATGTGATTTACGGAATTCTGTGCTACGATTTCGTGGCGGTTTTAAAACGAATCATGGATTTTGTGTTATTAACCCAGTTCTATCAGGAGATATCCTCTGGCTTCCACTGAAGCGTACAACTATTTTCGCAATAAGATGCAGAACACGTTACAAATGCTCAGTTGTGTGTAATGTTGTCCTGTAATGTATAATATGGAGCAGATTACAGGTACGATATCTCGTGTCTGTCGTCAGAGGTGACTAAAGGTTTCCTACGATGTGTGTGGCCGCATGCCGTATGCATCGGAGCCCTTTGAGCCCGACGAGAGCGCCGCGCTGAAGGGCACCAGTGCGTTGCGTTCCGTTCCAGAACTTACCAACATTGTATAAGGCCACGTCACGACGACGTTGAAGTCATTAAACTAAGAAAAAGCGAAATAATTATAGCAATAGCCCTTGCTCTGCCAAAAACTACGTAGCGCATTGCTGTAAAATAAAAAGAGCAAAATCACTACCGAGGATTAAATGGGATAAAGATTTATGGTTTTTCCCGTAAGGAATTTACGCTGGTGTTCAAAATGAATCATGGATTTTGACTTATTAACCCACTTACCAGAGCACTTGACAATTTCATTTTGACTGCGATTTCCGTTGAGGACTGGAATCTTGTGAGATTTTTTTAGTTCATTTCTGTTTTCGTTCAGAAATATTTTTCGAGAACATAACGACCCTTTAAAAGTGGAACCGTTTTACTGCGATGTTTGTTTTATTATTATGCAGTGAGTATTGAGTAACATGTATCTTTACAAACCTGGCCTATATGGTTAAGAGAGGAAGAACTCGGTTTCTCTCGCCACCTGCGTCCATCAACTGCTGCATCTGTTTTGGTTATTTTTTTATTAATCGTTCTTACTTCTTGTCCGGATCATCAAAGCCTCTAGATGTTTTAGCATCGTAAATACGATTACTTGTGATTATAGTTGTTTCTGAGCGAAAAATTAGGCCTTAAATCTGAGCCTTAGGTAGGTAGGGTAAGTTCTTTTTTTAAGAAGCTCTTTTTACAGGATCAAGGATGTTAGTCTGGTTCCTTAATGACATAAATTTCTTACATCACTTTCGTAAAGGCAGATTCTACTTGAGGGATGCAGGATACTGTGACCAACATAAAATAAAAATACCTACTGTTAATTTGAAATACATGAAATTATCAATAAATTAAATTAATTCTTATTCATTAAATCCTATATAACATGTAATATTAATGTTTTTGAATTATATATCATAAACGATGTAGATATATCTATGCTAAATATGTAAATGTGGGTAGTAATAAATAAACGAAATACAGAGGGAATATAACGATGACGTGGCTTGAGAGGCCGCAACTTTGTTCTCGGCGGACTCACTCCCGAGGCTCATTGGCATTCCGTTTCTGCCAGGAATTAGGAAGTCTTCAAAGGCTATGCAAATTTTTATATCGCGATGAAAACGATAAAAAGCTTGAAAGGCCGACCGGCGCGATTAGATGGACCCTCATTTAATTAAAAAGAAGTTAAACGAACCGAACCTTCCTTGAAATGAAGCAAAATCGATTTGAAAGTTCGAGGGTCCTCAATATTTTTTATTTAGTGGTAATTGTTGTACCATTGAAGAGAGGCGCGCGCGAATGCGCTTGTTTAAAAGTATAACACTAAAATCGTTTATTCACATATCATTTGAAACAGTGTTACTCTTGTTTGAGTAGTTTGGATTACAGTATTTCCGTCTGAGCATCAGGAGTTCATAAAGTCTGGTAAAATATCTAACCGTATCGAGTTAGGTGTGGATGCCAGTTTGAATTTCCAACGAAAAAATTCCCTCAAACAAATAGTCAAAATAAATAGTCAAAGGCTTTCTAGTCATGCAAAATAATAGTCAAAGGCAAAAGCAAAAGTCAAAGGCAAAATAATAGTCAAAATAATAGTCAAAGGCTTTCTAGTCATGCAAAATAATAGTCAAAGGCTTTCTAGTCATGCAAATAACTAAAAGCCTTTGTTGTCACACTAAATGACTAAACTTTGTTATAAGTAGATTAAAATAACGCGTGTCGTGGCGAGAATATCGTTAACATCTCATTTTGAAACAAGTGGTCATAACGGTCAAATGAATGCGTTTCAATGGCGCTCATGAAGTTTTATGGCAGTTCCGTAGTTGCTTTTTGCGGTTCCAAAGAAAAGATGAGGAATGCAATTGATATTGCAGTCCGGGGAACTTCTTTCATTCTTTGAGTTCCGATTCAATACCGGGTAGCGGTTTCCATTTTTATTGAACTTTTAAGTGTCAAATGGACTCGAAAATAAAGTCATTAGGTTTGGCAATATTGTTTGAATGAAAGTTGTATCAACGACTAGTTATTTTGTTTTTGCCGAAAACGACATTAAAAAGGAAACTACCACAACTCACATCATGATAGAAACGGAACTTACATATAACTCATGCACTACTACAATAAATTCGAAATATTTTTACAGATGAGTTGTTAATCCGATGAAAAGATCAGAAATCCTTATGACAATGTTAGATAGGTATCAATTTTTTGAACGTGATAAATAAAACTTCATACAATTCTGGAACTTAACTATCGACTGTACTCCGTTGCAGGTATTTCTGCCGCTAAAGTGCATTTTTTATTTATTTATTAGGTTTGCCAACGATAGTGTCATGAAAACTTTAGTACTCGTAGTATTGTAGAAAAACACAGCATGCAAAGAGCACAGTTTCCTCGTACTGATATTAGTATTAAAGGTATATTTCTGTTAGAATGGTTCGATGGGCAAACGCAAAAAAATACAAGTCATTTGGTAATCTGCATATTATATTCGTTCCTCTGTGCAATAACAAAATAAGAATACAACAGCCTCCAGAATGCTCTTTTGGCAATTCAAGTTATTTCACAGAAAGTTTTGTGAAATCGAGATCGTACAATAATTTGATTGTGGGATTCGCGCAGGGATAATCAAAAAATCGCACCCCGACCTTTGTGCGAGCTCGTTAAGGGCGGCTTTATGCCCGCAAATCTCATCCGGGGCTTTCTTTCCCTGTGTCTGTCACTGATTGACATCAAATCGATTCTTATATTAATAATGTAGTAAATTATTTTGCCGCTAGTGCGTCTCGTTCACTATCGGTCCTTTAGGTGCTTCGACAAGGTTTGGGAAATGAATTCGCTACTGAGACTCTTCCTTTCCTTAAAAAATCATTCGGCTCCAAATAGCATCCAATAATGTAGCATAATCATTTCTAAAAAAATAGAGATTTACTTTTATACGTTCAAGTAATCAATCTCTTTTATCCCATTCGTCCATTTTTCCACGTCTGATCGACACTGAGCTACGCGATGAAGGATACGAGGGTGCAATCATATCTTTAGATGTTTGAATAGATTGGATTGTGAATGCGTTAATGTAAAATAGGGTATCATTTTTCTGTAGACGTAAGATAAAAGAAAGTGGGTGGATAGAAGTAGAAAAACAATGATGTAGCTAGTGCACAGGTGAACGGCAAAAAGGAGCAGATGGAAGTAGAGCGTGAATAGTAATGAAAATCCGTTGCCATGTCCGAAGAATTGGTTAAAACCAATCATATTTTTGTCTTAATCCCACATCATTAAAATGCTACCGAACAACTGCATCACCACTCAATGGCAAAAGTGAAACGCGCTCAATAAAATATAAAACAAGTCAATATTGTTATATTACTAACGATCGCTGATGAAGTATCTAAAGTAACTCAAGTCAAACATGAATATATAGTTACTGCAGAACATGAGGCACACAAACAAAGAATTGATGACGTCGTTAGTCACTTAACTAGAATTGAACATCGCCATGCCCCAGATCTCGTTTAAAGGAGTGAGGACATTCGTCTTCCAGTTTGAAGGCACTTTATCATCGTTGAAGCGGAGTAGCTAATGTCGCTAGTCGACTCTGAATGGCTACAATGCATATATATATATATATATATATATATATATATATATATATATATACTGCTTTGGCAAGTCTAGAACGATCTCAAACTTTGCCTTAGTGAAGTTGAACAAACTGATACCTGATTAA
>DWEM01002265.1:0-12366 GCA_018245935.1 Agara belti belti
AAACCTAGAAACGATCGTGAAAGTTTGCTGTTTTAAAATCTTAATTAAACAAAATAATACAATAACTATTCTATTTCCTACTGCTCTAATTCGAGGGGTCATATTTGCTTGCGCGACTGAAGCCTCGGATATCTGTATTCCGCAGCACATGCAGTGAAATGAAAGCAGCCTTATCGGTCACGATCGCCGTGATTTACGGTCCAGTTAAATAAAGACCATTTATTTATTTATATATGAAAGTATTGAAAATATTTACATGTATTTTTAGGTTTCTATACTGATTACATTTTAATCAAAAATACTAGACCAGCTTAATACATTAAGCAATTGTTATGTAGCATAGTATTGAAGTCCAAGCGGGCCCCTCTGACGTGACAAGATTTGATGGCGACGGTGGTGAAGCAAGACACCATCGGGGTTCCTGTACATGTAAGAATTGTTTAAGGTCGGCGAGGTCGGTGACCCCGCGCCGGCCAGCGCCGTGGACCACGGGCTCACGCCTCATCGCTCTCGTGTCCAACTTTGTAACATTGAAAAGTTGCTTACGGTGGCTGTACTGTACTGTACTGTGACCCGCAAACTGGTTAATATTGCTAGCCTTTTGAGTTTTTCATCGTCCACGAAGTCGAGGTCGCAAGGACTCGTTTACTAAATGAAATTAAAAGAAATCACAATACAGCGTGTTTCCCTTCATCCATTCATTAGGCTCAGATTGCAGATGATACTAAACATTCCTAATGAAAATGAAACGCGGACCAGGCTTTGATTATCTCCGACGCCAATTACACGGAGACTGAAGCGTTCTACGCGTATTTTCCATTTACTTTTACATATTCAATGGCGCTCCGAGGCTCGGGTGACGGCGGGGGAGGTCCGCTTAATAGCCGTCTGCGATAGGTTTGTCGGTTACAATTTGTACATTTACCTTTGTAAGGGTCGCTCCACGCTCATGTTGCTTACTTTATCGTAATAATCTATTGTATATTATACAACATGTTATATTTAACATAATGGCAAAAATGTACAAGTCGATCACGTAGGGGTTTATTTTCCACTTTTCTGTAACAATTATTTGGTGTATTCAGAATAGAAATTCTATTTGCAATTCGTTTTAAGACATTCATTGGACGATAGCGTAGTCCCGAATATGGAAGCTTCATTTCTTACAATTCCGTCTTCGAAACAACGAAGGCTCTGCCGCTGAAGGCTGTGCATCAGTTTCACAGGCGACGCGCCGGACGAGTGCTACCGACAAACTATCAAAACACTCTTTAATTATTCTCTAGGAACATACGCCTATCTCCACTATTAAAATCAATCACTACAATTAACAGGATAGTATCGAAAAAGGAGCTAGAAAAGTTGCGGTTTTGGTAAAAACTAATTGGAAGAGTCAAAATGAACCCTGAAATCCCGATCCCCAATTAGTCCGAGAGCCACTCAGCTGAACGCGCATTCTCCATTCGCGCCGCACGCTCCCGGGACACAGCGCTGCCTGCACGGGACTCCACTTATCCGACTATTTATGCCATTAGCGACTTGTCCATTAGCCATTCGCTCGTTCGCTCGTTCGCTCTTTCGAACTAAAATTCGAAGTAATTTTGTTAACTGCACGTAACGTCTTTCGACGTTTTTCGTTTTCACCAAATATTTAAAGGAGGACGTAGTTTCAAAAGCTCCATTTTGTAATTTCACTTCGAACGGAGCGACCTATTTCAGTTTTGTGTTTAATATTTATTTCAGTTTGACGGATGCGCCGCCGAGATCTTTTAGAAGTCAAATGAAACGAATAACTTTCGAATTTCAGTACACCGTTTTAAATAAAACATGGCTTAAATCGAAAATCATTTTATTCAACTCTCCTCTTGCAGGTCTGCTACTCTTGTGTTCGTTCTTTTCCCTGTGGACTCTGTGTGTGTACATAAATAAATAAAAAAAAAATACGTTTGGTTTCTTAAAACATTCATTAAATTGTTATTTATAGGGCCTCGTGTGCATTTTACTCTTTGTAATTTTTAAAGTATCCTTATTATTTTCTGTACTTTCATTACTTTTTGGAAAAAAGATATCGCGCAGCAGAACAATGGCGAGTGTCAGTGAACGGCAGACGCGAGGCGCCGTCCGCGCGAGCCCCGAACCGACATTGTGACATAAACATAGTTATACGTACGAAACGTACAAATACGAAATATAATATAATTTTCATTTTAATATCGACAGCAAAGTTATGCTTCGAGACTATTCCATGGCTTTGATTCATTTGCCGGTAATCAAAAGCTGAAACCTGCACTTCAATGTTTCAAAGGGTACGCCAATTCCATAGAGCGTCTGCGTTCTGTTCGTTGCCAGTGTTCGAGCTCGCGGCGACGCTCGGCGAGCGCGGGCAGGCTCCGGCAGCCGACATCCGCTCAAACGTAATGCCGATTAAAACTGTATCGTTTACATAAATTTCGACAGAGTATGGATATCCTTTCTGTACCCAACTGTGCTCATTCGCAATGATATAATTATCTACGGTTACCTATAATGAAATAAGATCAATTCCCGCTAACCGTTCAGTCAATACCCAGTGGCTACATGGGAAAGCACTCCGCCGGCCTCCTCCCGCCCCTGCAGCCCCCGCCCCTACTTGAGCAAGATTATCGCTATAATTATTTACTCATTCGTTATTGTGCTATAGCCTGTACAACATTTGTTCGCTAAGCGAATGCAAATAAACAAAATTTTAGCAGAAACAGTCAGTAACGTTGTCCCCGAACCTGTACATTTTTAAATGCGCTAAAACGGCGCGGTAAAAGCACTGAATAAAATTTAGTAAAGTTTGAGAATAAAATTAACCATTAGTTTGAATTTGGCACTGTTCAAGACAACATTAGGTACTGTTATTTCATGGCAACAGTTGAAAGCGATAATACAATAATCCCGTTCGAGGACAGGAACTATCTAAGGTCCCTCGAACGCGAAAATCCTCGTGTTAATCGAACCCACGAATGACCCCCGGTTTCTGCCAGGTCAGTTCGACTCGTATCGTATCATCGCCACTCGCACAATCCACAAATCACCATCCCTCTGCTACTTATGCTTTTTGTCATTAAACAAAGAGACAGAATAAAAGTTCACAACTAAGCCTTTTTTTATAAAAGCGTCAATTCGTAGCCGCACCGGCCTCCGATATCAATAAGCGCGCCCCGCGGGAGCGCGCTCGGGTTCAGTGGGCTATCTATACTCTTCTCTATACTAAGCCGTGCACTCGGTGCAGCTTCGCGCTATGATTTCACTTACACTTTTTAACACATTTCTTTTTAACACAAAAATCGTAGGATGCAAGCTCGCTTATTGTACTGGAATGCCAAAACCTTTGTAAAAATGTGTCTTTCTATATATACGAAGTGATGTAATACTAATCGTACAACTTTGTAATTCTGTTACCTTAAAATAGTTCATTCAGTGGGGAGTTCGACGACGCTAGTACTCGGATCACCGCTACATAAATTGTACAATAAACCGACTACATTTACAAGGTATAGTGTGTTTCGTGGATGCGGCAAGGGTACTGAGGGTACTTCCGGTCTCTCGAGAACAAAGTTTTGTAGTCTGCTCTAAACACCGGCGGATCTCGGGAGCACGCGCGGCGGCGGCCGGCCCGAGAGCTTGTAGTGACTGTTTGATAATAATACGTGCAGCAACTGGAGAAGGAAACTTTGGCCTCCTCTATATGTTGTTCCCCGCAGGTTGTGGGGACGAAGCGGCGGTTGCGGCGATGAGCTCGTTTAAAAATCGACATATTTATTTTTGTTCTTATCTTAGGAAAGACATCCTACATAATGTATAAACGTAATGATGATAGTAATAATACAATAATATCTTAGAACGAGTTCTCGCACGGCTTCTAATCCCAAACTAGGCAGAGCTCGCCCTGCAGCCACCCGACAATGTAGTGCCCATTGTATACTTACTTAGTATATTGTACCCAGACGCGGAACATTTGTTTCAGGCGGGAATCGAAGCAACAACGTCCGGCTCAAGAATCAGTACCACTAACCACGAAATCAAAAGGTCGCTCAATCACAAACAACAGTTTGAATGCAATATACAGCTTTTATAAGGAATATCCATCACCAGTGAGAGAGTGGTGCTACAGGACTGGGTGCAAACTGCAGCATGATTGTAGTGAAGTAGAGTGAACAAGTTGTATGGGAGCTGGGCCGCGGAATTGGATCGTCGCCACACATTACCACACACTGCCACACACTTGTACGATGGGTTATTGAGACAAGTAAAACGAACACAGTTTTAAACAAGACTATCTTTATTACAGCAGTAATCAATTATATATAGCGTAATATGCGTCACACAATACAAATTAATACTTACTTGTACTACTATACAATGCCACACACTGCCACACACTGCCACACACTGAAACACACTGAAACACACTGAAACACACTGAAACACACTGAAACACACTGAAACACACTGAAACACACTGCCACATACTGTCACACAGTGCCGCCGATAAATGGCTCCATTTACCACTACACACACATACGATTTAAATCATGTTTTTAATCACACGCTGTTATACCTTTTGTCTATGTTCGTTGGGCGTCGAAGGGTCACACCGCAACGGCGCCAATGGACGTCGTTTCGGCTAATCCTTTGGTAAATAAATTTACAGTACTATTATTATATATACTTGAAGCTGTCTAAATTACCTCATCAACGAAGTTTATCAGGAATATATACATCCAACGGGTAAATGAGAATCAGAAATGTTCAACTCAGTGGTCGAACATAACTTAATATCAAAGTTCAAAATTAAACAGACAAACAATGCATTTCCAGGCAGGTCGCTACTCCTGGCGGCATGCAGCTATAAATCGTTGCTCACGACGAACTGTATTCTCAGTGGCGAGCCGCAGACATATGTCACTGCATGTGTTATTATGTAACGTGAAACGCAGTCGTATTCCTACACCCTTCTTACCGATAAATACAAACTACAATTTTTATTAACAACTAATACCAAATCGGCTAAGGAACACAGCGGCGCACTACGGGTCCAGTCGAGGCCGGCGAGGAGGCGGGCGGCGGCGGCCACGTGGGACTGCCGCCTGCTTTTTGTCTGCTAACATTATTATTACGTGTTAGAATGCGATAAATTCCCAGCGACGTGCATATGGAGATAACATTATTGGATGAACAGTGGAGCACACTAAATACTAATAAACTATGAGGGAAACACTTACGACTCGAAGAATCACAATATCGCTTCCATGTAAAGAATTCTTAGGTATGATAGAAGACGCCGCCTCCCCGTCCAACATACATATTCATTTACACCACATTTGACGACCTCCGAGAAGGAATGGTAGATGGAAGGATGAATTATGTAAATTGTTCCCGAAAACCTGCTTGCCATATAAAGGTGTTTATAACAATAGCTTGTCAGTATTTATGGCCAATAAAAATATGTTATTATAAACCTATGTATAATGGAAACGACGGGCCCGCTTGTTACGCAATTTCGGTTATTTGTAAGAGCTCCTCGAGTTTACGTTCCTAAATGGAAACTCGTAATTTCTAAATACTTCAATAGCAATTCGTAGCCATGTTTAATTTTCGTATACAAATAATGACGTAACGTAACCTTTAATAACACAGCAGAGAGCGAGCCTTGTCCGGTGGAGGGACGAGGCTCTGCCGTCTTAAATCGCCCCAGGCTTATCTCCGCATTTACACTCAGACTTCCCGTACAATACGTATTATTCAAAGTTAAATAAAAACAAATGCCAACCGCGGTGAAGCAAGCGAGCTTCTCTTCACGTAAAAAGTGAAACTAAAGCCAGTTGTTTAGTGCGATCAGGTGCGGACTTGAACATTTTCATACTCCACGCCCTAAAAAACGCCCGTAAACACGGCTCAAGGAAACGTACACTCGCGATATTTCAACTGCTTACGATGCAGGCAAATGAAGTGCAGTTTGAAAAGTGTACGCTAAATTATATATTAAGATAAGAATATTATATATAACCTGTGGAAATGCCACGTGACAGTGAGTGCGCCCATTGTATACAATAAATAAAATAACATTTTTAAGAGAACAATTCATAAATAACTAAAATATTCTATAAAAGTAATAAATCGTCGTTCACTAATGTTATAAATAGAAGCTACTTCCTCCGTATTAGGTACATTTACATAACGTAACGAAAGGTAGACGCATTTACATTATTATGTATTCCTAACATATTTTAACATAAAACCTAACATAATTTAACATCAAAGAATAAATCTTACAAATAAAATATTATTGTGTAGTTACTAATAGAAGGCGAAAATATTACCTTTGAAGTCAGCCCTCCTTCCGTAAACCGGCACGAAACAAAGTCTCCGCTAAATTATTAACATTTTGAGTTCCAATCATAAACAACCAAGTTAAGAAGATTCTAAAATATCTACAAAAACAACTTTGATGAATAAACAAAAATGAACAGTCGTTAGGTGAACGTAGTTCACGTTAGGTGAATGTCCCCGTTATGCACGCGGCGGTCTTCAATGGGTTTTTATAATACTAATATAGATTACATTTGACTGCGAACTGCCGCGACGCGAGGGAGGCGCCGTTTCCGATGCAACACACTCGTGTAGAAAGCCAGTCGTCCCCTCTACATGTTTATCATCTTTCTACATTAAGAAGCTGATAATTATTTGTTCATTTGAATTAAGATAATTATATAAAAACTTAAAGATTCCACTAAAAATATTTATATAGGCTTTTAAAAAATCATAATGCATTTCTTCACAGTTTTGTCTAATGAAATGTTTTTTTCTTTTCTTACTGGAAATTGGCTACAACATCACTCGTTCGTTACGCTTCTGTTGTGTGAGCTCGTCACGGTCCGTTCCGAGCACACGAGCCGCCAGCTCACGCCGCGCACTCGGCGGCCGCCAACTTAGACATTGTTTGCGATATTTACGATGAATTCTTGGACAAAGTCGTCACAGCCGTAGTACCTACTTCGTAACTATGAGAATGGTTGCCGCTCGTTACATGAACTCCAAATCTATTAGAATTCTCCAAAAACACCCCGTTAGCTTTCCATGTAACACGTTTTACCGATGTCGTAACCGCGTTCTAACGAGTCCTTAACTTATTTACTAGTATTTTCATTACGTGTATGTATGTACCTTATAATGAATAAAACAATTTGAATTTGAGTTTTTTATTATTTATTAGTTACCACTTATTTGATAACATTAATCATTGAATAAAATTGTTTGAAATATATCAAAACTCATAATACAATTGAACAAATGTAGCCGGAGGTATGTCCAAAACACGAAACTTCCTGTTCCCAGATAGTGCCATAACTTGAGCGAAACTTCCGCAGCCGGTAACAAGTAACCCGTGGCTAACTACGACGCGATGCCAACAAGTTGCCTAAAACTTTGCCCAAGTTTAGACACGACTTTGTCGCTGTCAATACTACCAACGACACAAACATCGGCAATAAATTATGGATTCTAAATTTAAAGATTCAACTCCAAAATTCTTGTTCAACGGTACTTCAAACAACCGTCAAGCGGAACGGACAGACAAGTAGTACGCTTCCACACGACCAGCAATATTTATATTGGACACTAACGAAGAACGAAGAAGATCTTCCTCTCCGATCGCAAGCTATACGTTTCAAAAGATTACTTAAGCCGAGTCGGTCCACAAGGTAAATGCCATCACAAAATGTATTCTTGTAGTCTGTGCCGCCTCTACATGTTTAGAAAATTGATTCCATCAAACGGTTGCACCTCCCCAGTGTTGAGCGTGACTTCACTCGTCACGGCGCGCGCTCGGCGACGCTGACTCTACATGACCCTCACTTGCTGTTTAATTGCACTTTAATGTTTTTTGAGTTATATTTGCCGCATAATCATTCGTTTTATGTTTGAAAACTTTCGTATATGATGCACAAAGCGTTTAATACGAATTTTCAAATAAAACAGTTCTGTACGATGTGGACGCGGCGAATGTGCCGCCCGCGCCGGCGCCGTGCGAGGGGACGCCTCGCGTGGACGCAGTTAACTTACACGGCAGTATTTCAAACCGATTTAAATAGCTTTCACGCATGTGTATTACAAAGTAGATAGAAAAGATTTTAACGTTTTAGTAGACATAAACGAGATATATTTATGAATAATTGCATAAAATTTCCAAGCCATTCTCCTCGATCCGATATTGAGCAATATTGTGGAGTATTATCCGGGCCTCGTACAGTCACGGAAGAGACCCACGCACGGCAGTGGGACAAAAAAGAGGATTACAAACAAGGAAACATTTTTAAAATGAAAACTGTAACTTCATCGAATGAAATAGCCCCTGGAGCGATCGTAAGTGACACGCGGCACGGGCCCAAGCGAGCGAGACAAACTTGGACACGCTTTAATATGGGAGTGAAATATGTGAAACACTCCGTCCGCAACACAGCCATTTTCAAATTGTACAACCGCGACACCTCTCTGTACAACACGGGCCGATGAAATACAAGAATGTAATACCTACGCACCTTCCGTTACTTATGAGTGTTATATTACTTCACAATTGGCTCAAAATAATATATTTCACCGTTCATGCTTGTAAATTAAAATGTGCTCTTTAATTCTCTCATAACGCCCAAACACGCCGACGCAATCCACGTGCGCGGTGCGAACGAGGAATAATAACACTAGAGAAAGCTTCCTGAAACATCCTTTAGACGAAAGTAAAGCTTAAGCTCTAAACGTTCTCGGCGAGTTCTTTCAAGTGCGAAATATACGAGCCGAAGAATGTGCCGAGGCCACGTGGCGGGTCGCAGGAATCCGATAGCGCAGCCCCGCTGGACCGCCGCCCGCGTCTCGTTAGGGTTCGCGCAACCCAACTATTTGCACGGATTTTCTTTAATTTGAAATTCTTGCGTTTCACTGGTCTGGAATTCTCCACGACGTAGACTTCGAACGCTAGTGTGCGATCTCGATCTTTGGATACGTTTTGCTTACAGATATTTCTTTAAATAAAGTCCACGTTCATAGCTCGGCCCGTCACCGTGACTTCGTCGAGTAGTCAATTAACAAAATTTTCGAACGCCGCCGTCGGTCGTCCAACGTACTGCAGCCCGTCCGCCCGCAGTCGCCCGCGACTCTTCGGGGAGCGTCGCGACGGGTGCGTGCGACCTGACGCACAATTTCCGTATTTCCTATAATATCGCGTCCATCGGACAGTAGTGCGCTCGTTTTATTTAATTTGTGACTTTACTTTTCATTTGCAGCTTGCATTTCCATGCGTGGATTAAATTTAATATTTATGTCGAATTTACAAATTTGATCATATCGGTGACACGCCGGCCGTCGGCGATGAAGCTCTTTAATTGGATCGATTTGAGAGAACATACGGGTTTAAGCGACTTTAACTGATTACACTTCGGTTTAAGCATTTCATAGAATATAGAGTACTCTTCTTCAGAGTGAAATATCATCACAGTCCTTCGGCATTATCTATAGACGGCATCGGGAGACCACTGCCCGACCACGTGTCGCGGCTTCATCTCATAGAAACATTAAAAACGCTAATGTTTTGATTGTCTTAAGTTCTGCAAGAATTAGCATATTTGGCGGAAATCGTTTGGAAACTCAAATTTGGCAACGAGACCGCCTGCCGTGACCCGGGCCGGGGAGCGTTTCTACGAGTTACTTGCAGCGCGAGTCTCTACAGCAGCCGATGGCAACGAGCGACGTGGTGAAAAAATCTTTTTACAAAACACAAACATTAATTTTGGCAAGTCAAATATAGGGAGGCGCAGGTATCCTCGAAGGTTCTGAACGGGCGCGCCCCTGCGGTCTACATCCCCATACTCGTACGAAGCTTTAAGACAAATCGAAAGTCCTTAACGTTAGTCAAACAATTTCGCGCCTCGATTGAAGCACCTACTAATCGAGAAATATCTATATCTACTGACCCGATCGACTCGAGTTCTAACACCGTTACTCATTTCACGACGTAGATGCTCACTGAGGACGGATTTTACGCAAATCTTATCCAAAATCGATTTTTAACCCACTAACTGACACATCCAACCAAACGACCGACAAAACTAATCGGTGCCATGATTAATGTTAACCGTTGATGTGGTAACCGCCTTGGAAGCTGATGCTATGTGATACAACATATACAGTATTAATATGTAGAATTAGACTCAAAGCGTGTTCCATTTATTACATTTCTACCGAGATCATCTCTCAACGTAAGAAAATGCCTCAAAAGTAGAAAAATAAACTCTAAATATTTCCAAACCTCCTGCAAAATGTTATAATGATAAATGGTACAAACTTTATACAAAGGGCGCGTCTCGCCCCGGTCTCCGGGGGACAGACGCGCGGGACAGCGATTTAACGCTCCTCTAAAATTACTTCCCAAATCCTGGAATACATCCGGCAATGATACTCATTATCCTTGGCTTGAAAGCCGGTAAGGACTGCATTGTTTAACTCCGATGTTATTTACTTACAACAAACAAACATATACAAGAAAATTATACTTTACACAAACAAGTTGTCGTCGGTTAATCGAAAACCAAATTGCAGTTTCAAAAACTAAAAAACACGTAAACATGTTGTGCTTGACATCAAATATTCCAGGTAGGTGTTTAATAACGTTTTCTCGGAATCAAGTTGTTTGCAAGAGTACCTATAATGTTAGGGCAAACCGCGCTTTTTACATATTTATTATTTCTAAAATTATAATTTTCTGCTTTTTAGTTTTAATTGCAACAAAAGCGTGTTTTTCTGAAAGAAAGAAAGAAAGAAAGAAAGAAAGAAAAAAGGTTTATTCGTGATTATTTGATGATGATTGAAACAGAACATACACAATACAAAATTATAAAAATCATCACGAAATGGGTCCTGCTCAGCATCATGCCGACTGTTACAGAAACAAGCAGCGCCGGTCTTTATAGTTTTTTTAACTGCAATTTTTTTTCGCTTATTTGTTTTTTATTTTTTTTGTAATTTTTTTAAAATAATATCGTGCTGTCGTCAGATCTGGATACGTGTACAAATTTTCACGCAAATAGGAATGTAGGAAGTGGGTTAAATTTGAGTTGTAAGATTCCGTTACAAACATACATACGAGCGAAGCTAATAAAAGCGTGTTAGGAAGAATGTTAATGACACAAAATAAGCTGCGCACGGTTGGATACAGCGAGAGCAGCATGTGCTCTTAAGTAAAAGAGATGTGACACGTCCTAGACAAACGAGCATACTGTTAACCTGATACAAATTGAAAAACATGTAAGAGCTTTTTTGTAAAGTCAGTGCGCTTTGACGAGTCGTCCGGCGTGGCGCCACACGACGCCCTCGTAGCGGCACGTTTTCGCACAATAACAGTGAAGTTACAAACTTGTGATAGAACTCGAGCTCCCCGGCTGAGAGCGGTCAGCGGCTCGCTCACAGCAAAGTAAGTAAATACCTGAACGGTCTGAAGATTAATGTCGCGGCGGCGCGGGTGTGATTCTGTAATTACGTTCATCTTGAACACACTTATCGGGCGATGCGTTAATGGCACGGCATCTGTCAAAGTACTGAGATTATCTATACGAGCTTCGAGAATGATGGAGTATGTAACGTTTATTTCAAAGAGCTTCCAAAGAGAGCCTATTTTATTTCAATGTCAAATCGTTTATAATACTATCGACATAAATCCATGCTCGCATCCCCGCATGAACACAAACGACAACTCGTAACAATAACGGCGATAATCATTAATAATACGATATCGATAAATTAATACAATTTTGCTTATATGTAATCAAACAAAATTAAATGAAATTAATTTTGAGAACATGATCATTAAATAAACTGAAAGTACGTTTTATGAGGTATGGGCCGGCGCCCGCCCGCCCGCGAGGCGATCGCGCCAAGAATTACTTCATTTATATATTGCCTTACGAATACATAAATAATTATCGCCCGAAAAAAGTTAAAGAAAGCTGCGCCACAATTTTAAACAATTTCTTGTACATCGGCACCACTGGGCGACCGCGGCCCGAGGATCCGTCGCGTCGCGGGACCTATCGTCTTCGATGACGGCCGCATGCCGGGACGCGAGCGGTCGATCGTACCGTTCTCGCTCGCTCGTGCGCTCGTGCGCTCCGCTAAATGCCTATTCAGCGCCGCGTCGGCGGGGCCCAGCTTTTGAGTCGAGCGGTTGGCGTCGGATGTTGCGTCTAGATAACCGTGACAATTATGCTTTTACTACAACTAGTGGTCGCCTAGCGGTCGAAAATCGACCGTAGTTCCTTAAATCAATTATTAAATTATAACGCATATAATTTT
>DWEM01002266.1:0-12365 GCA_018245935.1 Agara belti belti
CTACCCCATAAACCACCCTCGTTTATGGTGTCACTAGCATCCCTCGCGTAAAATATATCCATACTAATATATTTACATGATGTCGTCTGCGTTGTTAATGTATTATTTTACCTTATTCCTAGTATACTCAATTTTGTTTGATGACATATCAATTGTTAGTTTCCACCGAACATTATCCATACATTATCAAACTGTTTATTCTTCCACTCCTAGTTAGTTGGCTATGGCATTCCTCTTATAATTAGAACTTTTATATCCAAATATTGCTCCTGCAGCCCTAGTGTATTTTGACAAATTTCACATATCTCAGAGAAAATTATGGAAAACTTTTAGATGCATTGGTTTGGTTTCTTCAGTATGTCACCGTTCACTTTTATAGCAAGTGATATTCAATATTGAAAACGCACATGACTTTGTAAAGTTGTGTAACAGGATTCTAACCCCAGTCCTCTGCATTGGGAATTTCAAACTACTAGGTTATCACTGTTCAATATACCTTGGAAGCTTAAAAGTCGAAAAGCGGAAGTTATTGTCGAGCGATAGACGGCAAACGAAGATTACATTCTTTTTAAACAGTATTCATACATATAACGTTATTTTTAAAAAGTTGCTGTATTTTGACATCGCAAATATTTATTTAACGTATGTTTATACAAAATTGTAAGAAATTATTGTTGTAAACAGAGAAATTTTAGTTTTCGTTATCTTTAGAAGAAGCTGAGTGATAACTTCGCTTACTCACTCATTTTGTACTGTTTTCGTTGCGCGAAGTTACTTTTGAACGGAATGTAATTTTTATTCTCACAATTAAAACGCTTCATAGAAACATCTGTTGAGGTTTTCTAGAAAGCTTCTTTAAAATTTGTAGTTATTTACCTAAAAGTAATCTCAGTCTAGGCTCTACTTAGTGATACCACACGCACACTTAAATAATATGCTTTCAAAACTTTATCGCGGCAAGGCTTTGCCCATCAGTTTTATACTGTAGCAGAGTTTATTTTAGCCTTGATTAATCCGGGAAAGTTGTTGTAGGCCTCCGGCGACGTTTAACGATTGTTACTTAACTTGGACCGACTGCTTAACATGCCCTCTGGAGTCACCCACATAAATGTCAAAGGCGCCCCTTCTCACTTTATAGGATGCTTGCAGTTTGCCATCGCGTCGCAATTTTTTGCATAATATCAAATGCTTTTTTAAAACAAAATCAATAAAAATATCTGTATAAGTATTATATGTATAATATTATGTTTGCTTATCAGCTGTTCGGTTACCATAACACCTATGTTATGGTAAATGCCTAGATTTAATTGCCTAATTTGGGTTCAGACAACCGGGCGTGGAGTTGTCCCCATTATTATTGTTATAAAAAAAATCCAGTACACCAATGACAATCAAGGCAACATAAACCAAACATTTATTGTCATTGATTATTTAAATCAAGACGATTCTGTATTCCTTCGCGGCCGAATAAAGTGTGCAATGCAAAGAGTTATGTGCTACAATTCATGAGGGGTAGCGATTTATCCTAAGAATATTTTAATCGAAATGAATATCAAATCCCGACCATAACGGAGACTGGAGCGGCTTAGACACACAAAAATAAAATAATTATAAATGTTCACGAAACACCGCACTGGCTGTGTGTAGACTTTATGGAAGCATGCTTCATCTGGATATCGTAATATATTTACTACTCAAGCAATAAAACTCCTCTAACGGAAATGTTTATGACCTACTAAATCCATCTTAAAGCATGTGGAACGACTTACACATATAAGTAAAATGTGTTAGTAAAACTCCAACCCTATTAAGCTCCACTGCCGGGTAAGGTTCTCTCCCTCAGCTTCGCCCCTTGGAGTATGCTCCAACACACACACACACACGTTCGAATGCACCATGCTTTTAATGGGGACTGGTGGATATGCGGATTGCGAGTAGACCCGTTCACAACATACGTACGTATTTAACTACCTTCAGTAGTGATAGATATTGGGCTTAGCCTAACACAGTCTCCCATTTCGGTGTGAAGGAAAAAATCTTGAGGAAACCTGCACGCCTTAGAGTGTGTTATAAAATATTTAAATTGTTCTGAGTTGTGTGAAGTCTGTCAATCCGCATTTGGCCAGCGTGTTACACTTAAACAGCCTAAGACGTTCTCACTTTAAAAGATGACTCGTGACCAACATTGGAACAATAAAAGGGTCAAAAACGATTCAACCACCTTTAAGTTCCCAAATTTTAACGATCGTTACCTAACGATAAGAATTTGGTCCGACAACTTAAAATGCCCTCTAAAGAGCGGAAGCGCTCTTGGAAATTTGCCACAAGCGGCCACATATACAAGTGCCGGCGTTTTTACATTTTACACATCTGTAAATTTACATTTGACTTGCGCAAAACATCAGCCTCGTGTAATATGTTTTATAGACGACGGTACTACACAGTAATATGGCGTCTTATCTAGCGGCGAGAGAACTGACTGCTAAACCGGACAACGTGGGTTGGATTCATCCATCCAGGACTAAGATTTGTGTGATGAGCACATTTGTTTTTTGTTTCTTGGTGTAATAAAAATATGTGTGTTATTTTATCAGCTGTTCGGTTACCACAACGCAGGCCCTTAGTTGTCTAATTTGGAATCCGACAGCCGTCTGTGGAGATGTCCCCAATTATTACTATTACTATATAATCCAGAGCTTAATAGCCTTTAAAATTACTAAGTGGATTGTCGGATAACATTTCATTAATGCAGTGGACTACTGTCACTTTGATGAGATGATTATAAAGAGAGTGATGACTGTAGGTAGAAAAAGCAAGTAAGGTCTGTAAAGATAGAGATGTATGATACTCTGTACTCTCTGCCAATGCCCAGGGACCTGGCGTGATGGCATAGTATTATCAATAATAGAAATACAAAATACTCCAAGTAAAGCGTGCAGTACCGTACAGCAGTGGAAAAAGTAAAGTTGCAATGAATAGTTAGTATCACGAGTGAAGTAGTGATAAGTGTGTAGCTTGCACCTTAACTGTTGGCGTCCCGACAAAGCTACAGTGATTTGTGTAGTTTGCGAGAAACGAATGGAATAGAGAATGAGATCACTCCGTCTTCCGGCCGCTGGCGCGCGACGTGCTTTGTTCTTATTCGGCTTGCGTACATACTGCGCAATCGACGGGGCCGCTTTCAATACCTTCGGTTATTATTGAAACACGAATTATATGCTGAGCTTAACCTATGTTACAAATGCAGCTTTGTGCTTTTTTCCTCTTTACTTTCCTTTTTTTCTCTTTCTTTATCTGTGTATTGTTTAGTGCTTGCCGGTTTCTTATTGTCTGTGTCTGAAGGTACGTTGTCAAAGTATTTGTTTGACCTGTAGTATAAAGTTCGCGAATCGTCTACTATTGTGAATTGGTTGTTTGTATAATAAAAGCTTTAAGAGAAATAAATTGTATTTTCGTTACAGTAATATCCATTTAACTGAAAAAGGATTTCTATGAAATTCTTTTGTCTATTTATCAATTGAATTTATTACCCAAAAACGAATGGGCCTTCAGGAGTTGTGTAATATCTACATACTATACATTTGTCGTGAATGTTATTTGACTGTTGCAACCTCAAAGTGATCGGTTAATGCAATTTTTATGTCGTTCTAATAAGAAAACGAGATCCGTGAAACATATTTTCAGTCTCAAAAAAACCACTCCCTATTTCCGTCTACAGTATTAAACTCGGGCGAAGCTTTCAAGTAAATTTTGCGCTGCTGTAAATATTTCAGCCATTCTGGATCCAGAATAAGGATAGAGCGAAATGTTTAAGAGCCTTATGTCTCTCAAGATGCCTTGAGTGACGAGTACTTCCCAATATTACGTTAGTCTTTTTCGCTTCGCAAGACATTTGAAGGTTTTCGTTGTGACTTAAAATAGGGGCACTTTGACGTTCCTCGCTACTTCTCTGTGTCTATTAGCTGTGATAAAACTTCCGTGTTATGTTTTGGCAACTTGTTAATGATCCCCTTGGGCACGGTCCCCCGGTTGGGGGAGATTTGATGTTTGTTCAATCATCATCCAACCCGTCCTAAGTCTGACAAAGTTCAACGACCGTTATTTTGCAAATGCAGCTGGGGTTGGTTTTTATCTTAGTGATCCTACAATCTACAATCGCTTAAAGTCCAGTTAATTCGAACCTTTAGAGGTTCAAGTTTATTTATTTGTTTAGACAAATAAATAAATAAGTTTATTTATTTGTTTAGACAAATAAATAAACTTGTAGTGTACTGGTGATTTCAAAAGAATTGTGGTTTTTTAGTTCTAATACTTCCGGGATCTTCGTAACGATTCAAAAGATTTCTATAAATCCTGCGCTGGAAAATAGAGAGTTTACTAATGGTTTAAGATAAGTTACATTAATTTCTTGGAACACCTTGGAGCCTTGCAGCTTTGGGTGGTTTTGATTATTGTCCATAATTGTACGATTTCTCTGACTGATAAAATTCAATGGATTATAGTTCCCTTTCTGGAGTCGCTTGAATTCGTGACACGTTGGTCTTCCAAATTAACTTTAGTTTTGGCAATGCTTAGGTGTAACACTTCTTAGAATAAAAATGTGCCATATTACAATCTGTTAATTAATAATTATTATTTATTCTTATTACTAATCTAAAAGTGATGTTGTAGCTGTACTAAAAAACAAAACAGCGAAGAGAAAAAGAAAAAAAACACAGCAAATAATGTTTTGATTCATCAGATCCATTCCTCATTTTCGAAAAATAAATGTTGAACGCAAGCACGAGAACCCTCTTTTTACGCCTTGAAAGAGGAAAAAAGTTACCGAGAGACGCCGCGGGCTCGTTCTAGTTCAACGTCAAGGGTGATTCATGGCGGAAATTTTTTAGTTCCCGCCTCACTGCAAGTAATATATTACCTCATTCGGTGCATCCCCTTCCGGCGCAAGGAAATCTTTGTCTCAAATGAGATGTCTAGGTGTTCTGTGTTTACACGCTGCCTACTTTTAAACATGCGGTTGTAGCGTATAACAGGATTTCCAGAAATATCTAAAATATTGTTTTCGCCAATAATTATGAAAAATAAACGTTCCAATTTCTAACGCAGTCATAGCGTTCTTGGAACTCCAAACGGTGCAAATATTTCTAAAGGTTTACCGTTCCCGTGAATGGAATATTTCTCAGAAATAAAATGTTATTTATCATCACAAATATTTATTGAATAGTTTGTAAATGTTGGTCATATTCACAAGTTGGAAATTTATTCGTAAGGCTTTCGTCAATTGTGTATTGAATGCCTCATTTATTTATAGACGTTTATCAAATGAACATGTAATGTAAACCTTTCAAGTGGCGGCCATAAAATCATCTTCGCCAAAATCGGTGCTGAATTCCCTCCCGTCGCGAGTTCGACCGCAAATGGGTCGAAGTATTGGCACTTATCGCGATGTAATCCGATTGATCGTGAGACCTATAATATAATAATATAATATCTTGAGATCACAGACATCCCTCTCATCCTACACGAGGTAGAGCAGGCTCTAGGCTCTCGGTAGTACAGGTACTATGGTGATCAGATAGCTAATAAACTACATTAAATATCATATTATACTTACGTAGATATTTTTATCACACCCAGCCACAGAATAAACTAATTTGCTCATCACACAAATGTTTTTCTCGGTGGGAATCGAATCCACGACCTCGGAATTCGCATTCAGGATCCCAAATATTACTTTTATAATAAAATAATACCTAGTAAGCCGGTAGCTGTCGACCGCTGATATTTGCCATCGATCGCGAATAGGACTAAAGCTTTCTGATGAATGTAATTCTGCTAAAGAGCGTAGGTCATGTTTTGTTTATTGCATCCATCGTCACGGTCATAGTGGTCATTTAATTTTAACTTCATTTCTATCTTCTGAAATTATGGTAGTAATAACAAGGAAACTGTACGATAGTAAAACGCCTCATATTTTTGAAATACAGCGGGAAAATCCCTAAATTGTAACTTTCGCAACAATAGCAACACTTTAGCAGATAAATAAATCATTCTCTTAACTCGCAGTTGACTTTTCCCTTGCAATAATAAGGGATAGTATTTTTAAAACTTTTCCAAAAGTACTCTCATTTACTCCACCAACTGTTTCTTATAAGGATGACGGTTTATTATTTTAGTCTCGTAACGAACTACTCAAGTTTGGCGCCGCGCCAGTTTCAGCGTCAACTGCTCGTAATGTGCCGATTCGTATAGAATAGCTCGTTGCAGGGAATACTATCTCAATACTTACAATACTTTATGTATATGCAATCAACACAGTACATAAATTTTAGCATGGTTAATACGACTACAAGCATTTTACTTACTATTTATATATTAAATGATTTATTGGTAAGTTTTTGGTATTTGCTTTTAGGATTAAAAGCAACAATCGTGTTAATTTTACGTAAATAACCACAGACAACGTCTTTCAAACAGACAAACTTATATATGATTATTTCTCAGTAATTGCCACTTATGTTGACATTCATTTCAATTTGATATCACAGACACCTAGCTAAATGAAAGGTTAAAAGCATTATGCTTAAAAACCTCTGAAGGCACTGTAAAAAACTAGCTATTTAGCGTTCCTAACGACTCTCTAAAAGCACTGAATGAGAGAAGAAGTGTCAAGACTACGCTAAAGACGATAGATCAATATTCATCTGCGGCTATTAATCATCTAGATGTAAGAAAAAACTATTTATGTGCTAATGGTCGCATCTCAGTTTTCGCCGCGGAATGTTCGAAGCGGAACAAAAGAGTCTTTTATGCCATAAAAATGATGGAGCGCGTCTGTTTTGCAACGTTATCGGAGGAAAAAACTTTAAACTTTTGTAATTGCCGAACTTTCGTGAAATATGTCCCTCCGCGAAATTAGTTAGGTACTGTTGAATTTAATAAAATTAAATTTTGAGAGGAATTTTAGGACTCAGTACATACTGATTAGGCAAACGATTGAATATATTTGCCTGAGTTAAGAATATTTATGCCATTTCATTTAAAGGGAATGAAATCAGTGCATGTACTTTCGCTTTCTTTGTTACATTCGCTTACGGATAAGCTCAAGAGTACTCAATATTTTACTTCCATTGTTCTTTTATGCTTTGACTTTTGGAAATTTTCTCGATTATCTGACCATTTAATATACCTCTTTTCAAATCGCTTATCTTTACATTCTCACGATAAAACCAATGGTTTATGACTGGTTACGAGTTGGGACTTTTGAAATATTGTTTCCTAAAGTATAATGTCTATTATCGTTTTAATTAAATGATTCATAAGATTTAGTGGCAGAATGAACTCGATAGCAGATATTAGCTATCCAAAGTTATATTTGAAGTTATAATTTTTTATGGTCATTCGAGCCAGATACTGAAGAATTGTTTTGTTGTGTTTCTATATAATCTATGTATAATTTGTTTTCACAATTGTTTTACTTGTTTTGTATGTATTTGTATTGTATTTTGATGTAACATGCTTGCCTAGATATTTGTATTCACTCTATGTTTGAAAAGTCCGAATTTATGATTCTCAGGAAATACAGACGCAGGTAGGACATTCCACTCCTTGGCTATTTGAATGTCTACCGGAAACGGATGGGAGCCCATCGTACGTCTGGATGTCCAATAGTAGAACGGGTTGCAGGTATAAGTTGCAGCTCCTTTGCGAACTCCCCAAAATGTAACCTATAAAATACCGCTAAACGACATACCTGCCGTCGGTGTTCGAGGCTTTGCATGCTTTGTTTCCGACTTTGTTTATCACACCGACATCTAACCCAAAATCCGTTATAGCAACTTTGATTTATGTACATTCAATTTGTGATTTAATAGTCTCTACATTAAGTTATAAATTCGCCGTCCCATATTAACACATCAATAGGCACCGAAGCTGATTAAACGGGTTAAGGTTAATAGATCAAATACCCGCTCGCCGTTGTTCGATTTATGGCAAGTTGAATATCGAACAATAGCTGGGTTATAAAATATAAGCAATCCACGCTCTACCACCACTGACCTATTAGTGTAGTGGTTAGTCACATTGACTGCTAAGCCGGAGCTCGTGGATTCGATTCTACCCACGGCATGCATTTGTGTAATTAGCACATTTGTTTATTCTTTATCTGGGTGCAATAAAAATATCTACTATCATATAGTATGTACGTATGTTTATCAACTGTCCGGTTACTGTAATACTGGCATTTTATTACCTTACTTTAAATATGCAGATAATAGTAGAGATCTCTGTTTAGTTTGCCAAAAGTAGTAAGATTTAAATGAAATAAAACAACATGACTCTCTAAAATGTTTTTAATTAAGCGACAAGCTTATTTGTATTACATTGAAATTTCAGTTCCAAGCACGTCTACAAGCTTCCGTACGTTATAGTTAGTATGAGAAACAGATTCTTGTTACCTGTTCTTTAGAGATCTTTATCAAACCCTATGTCTGTGATAACTATAGTGGCACTGACACAGTCTTCGCTACTTGACTATCATAAAAGTAATATAACCAATTCATGAAACAAAACATTGGTAAACAAATCAGTTTCCCTCCAATGAATGTAATAACATAGATATGGTATAAACTGCGTTTATATCAAACAAGGCATTCGAAAAGGTATTGTTCCGAAATTCGCATCAAATCGTACCTAAATTTGCGCAACGTTCAAGTTACCGCAACCCAACACGCGGTATGGGTTCATAATGTTTTGTGTTGAGTAGTTTTATTGTTTTCATATATAATAAGCGATTTACTTTGATGTGTAAATCAACTTTCCATTATAACTAACACGTAACACGGCGATCGCTAATTTCTTCGTTAATAACGATAACGCAAACATCAAACAAACACGTGATTTCTATTGAGCACACTAGTTTTGAATGTGTTCGCTACAAACTCTATATTAGATCTTTTGTGCGAAACAAAATTGTATTGCAAAGTTTTCTTCACGTGCAAACAATCATAACTCGTGTGTGTAATTTGATTTATGGCAACTTGCACACGAAGCTTAAGAGTTAGTTGTCGTGTGATATAATAACCAAGAACACAGCCTACGTAACATTTAATTCGCTGATCTATTATTTCCAGCTGCGAAAAAAAATATCAATAAAAACCGCAAATTTATAAATTTTTAATAAGTTATGTTATTTATGAAGCGACATATATACTTGATTTGCAAGAAAATTATTCATTTTGTTATTTTGAAAGAAAGTTTACTGGAGTTAATAATAAATAAATGATACTCAAAAAAGCACTACTTTAAACATCGTATAAACTTCGCGTAGGCGTTTGCCTAGTCATCTTGATATGACTGTTTAGTCAAGATGACGAATTAGGAAAAAAAATGCATTAAGGTATTATTTTATTTTCTTGTTCATAAGATAGTGCACAGTTTCTAAGTGCATAATTAAGACTAACCAAAATAAAACAATAAAACAATATTACAGAAAAAGATAACATACTCAGATGTGTACGATTTCAACGACTAAGTTGTAGCGCTTTTTCATTTCGACCCGAGAGGTATAAATATGGTAAAAACTAAATGTACACGTGGCTTCTATTCCGCCAACACAAGGTTATTCCACCCTTCGAGGTAGATTATGTATGTGCAGCGAGGTACGTAAATCATGAATACATTGCTAAAGAAACGAATCACTTTGAGGCGGCTGAGAATGGAAACTGATAGTGACGATTAAGCCGCGCTTAACGCGACTTCGTGGGGCGGGTCTTATTTTATCTTCGAAGAGTAGCGGAACAATTTCGCCTTTGTTTCTGTGTCACTGTAATCTCAAGGATGGTCGTGCTCGAGACGGCCACGGTCAATGCCCACTGAGCGATACAATCGTTTAGTGGCCACAGGATAATGAATGTTCGACTTAAATATGATAATACTGTTATTATTGCTTATTCTGTGGCTTAGGCTGGTATCCACGCTGCGCTCGTCCAGAATACCGGAGTGCTGGGGACTATTATCAGTAAATACTGTAATACTTGTTATGAAATATTTAGATCCCTGTTTACTGTTAATTAATATTCATCGATCGCCCTTCGAGAAGATTACAAAACAAATTTTTTTTCAGCGGGATTTTCTACAGCGTTCGAGAATAGTTTCGACGCTACTGGCTGGAAATTACCAGCATTATGCATTATCGCTAGTAGGATGTGATAAGGATAATAAATGTATAATAGCCGATTTGTTAATTTCTTTAGAAATTACGAATAGCACAGTGCTTTTCTCACTGTTACTATGGAGATCAGATATGTTTAGAGAAAGATCCGCGAAATTACATCGTTGTCCGGAATACGTTGTTGAAACTCGTTGGAGAATCACAGAAATGGAAATGAAAACCGATGTAAATCAAGGAGTTTAAGGAATAGATAAAATCACAGAGTAAAAACAATCGAAGATAATAAAAAACTTATTATAGTAGAATTACCTGTTGAAACAGCAAAAGAAACAGCGCAATTGAAAAAAAATAGTAATATCAGATCCCAATAAGAGATAACTAACTCTGTACAAAATTTCGTAAGTGAGTTTTACAGGTCTTATTTACATCTGTAAAACTCACATAAGATTTTTTTTAATTCGATGAATGATTAAAATGAACTGTTCCGGTGAAATATATCTTCAAATTTAAAAAATAAAAAGCAAATAAAGGAAAAGTTGTAATTATGGACAGAAAAACATATTTTGACGATCAGACGAGGGTCGCAAATTGTATTTAAACAGTTACTGTACATTTTTGTGTCGCTCTTTATCATTTCATGCGTCTCAATTAACGTTTTATGAAAACAGGGAATGGAATTTTAATGTTATTAAATTTGTAAGATGGCGTCGTTTCCCGAGTTTTATGTGAGGAATATTTTTACAACATAAAACGTATTTTCGCATTAAACCATCGAGTCACTGCATCGTCGGCTACCGCTGAGAAATAATTTTGAGCCCTTAAGCACTCAATCTCATATTGCAGTGTCATATCACGTTTTATGACTCATTAAAAGCAAAAGCGCGAAGTGCTACGACTATATACGACCGTCATGAAATAATTTGGTGTAGAGGGAAACTCGTTCGATTTAAAATTTACATTTTCACTCAATTTGTACGTATACATTTTGTAGACAACGGGATTTTCCGATAAGCGTAGAAGCTATACCTGTTAAGTTAACAATATGACTGGCCTCGTGGTCTAGTCGTTAGAGACCCGGACTGCAAAACTGGGTCGTCGGTTCTATTCCCGCCCAGGACAAACATTTGTGTGATGAGCACTTTTATTTGTTCTGTGTCTAGTCGTAATAAAAAATATCTATATCAGTATTATACCGTATGTATATATTATGTTTATCAGCTCCCCGGTTACCATAACACGCACATTGCCTAATTAGGAATATCCGTGTGAGGAATTTTCCCCAGTTATTATTATTATTATTGACATATTTTAAAGTTATCGGTAGCACACGCAAATACGCCATTGTTGGGTGAGTTGATGCCCAATGGACAATATAGGTATCAGGTAACAGTGTCGAATGTCAACTGTCAGCAAACAATCGCTATTGTAACGAATACGCTGGGATTGCAATCGATACGATTTGTGCAATTACAAATGCTTACAAATTGACGGGCGTACGCTTTATGTAAGTCCTAATGATGAATTTTACAGACTACAATTAGCTGCTTCTAATGGACACTACTACGTTTTGTCTATTAAAATACCGCAATTTTTATATTTCCTGTACTTTACAGTTCAGATTACTCCAATATAGCCATACTCCAGTAGATACGATACCCTTTCGCTATTTTTGCTCTTTCGTTTTGTTTGCCGGAAGTTAAATTCTTTAAGTGAATGCATAAATCTTTGTTTAGTGCATCCTTTTTCAGAGAGAGCTGTTTTTTATATTTACACTCTTCCCTCTTTTCTGTTTATGTTCTGTTTTAATAAATGTCAGAAGCGCTTTCTTTTATATTCCATCCTTGTTCATTTTTATTTATATTGCGATATAGTTTTCAATATTTTTTTAACTTTTATCAAAGAATGAAAGAAAAATATTTAAACCGGTTGTAAATAGTTTTTTAAATATTAATTTCAACACCAGCAACTCATATTGGAAATAACAAAGTAATTATTCTAAATTCTGATTGAAAATAAATGGACTAATAGATATGTAAGGCTGAAATGCATTACATGGACTTTTAAGTACGTGACAATTAATTATATCTATGTCAAATCAGTCAATATATGATTTCAAATTAGGCAACTAATAGCTATTGTTATGGTAACCGGACATCTGACTAATACTCATATAATAATTTTTTTGACAAACAAT
>DWEM01002267.1:0-12364 GCA_018245935.1 Agara belti belti
ACAGACAGACAGACAGACAGAGTTACTTTCGCTTTTATAATATTAGTATGGAGTAACAAATTGTCAGCCATTACTTTAGCTCGATTCTGTTTTACGCACGTAGTTTATTATAATTAATAATTGTTATTATAATTACGTAAATAGATCATTGTTATGATTAAATCGTGATCAACTAGGATTTGTTTGGAATTTGAATTACGCATTGTTCTATCATTTTGTATTGTCTGATAGAGCATCGTATGACTGTTTGCCGTATTATAAAGGATGTGGTAGGCAAATACTTTCAGACATGAGACATTCCGGGGTAATTAACAAGGGTAAGTGATGCATTTGTAACTGAACTGCGGTTACCATAGGGATGAGGAAACAGAATCGACTATATATTTCACATCAAGGGGTATAGATATAATTAACATTATAGTAATTTTTAGGTTTCTGTTTAATCTGTTAGGTGTAAATTTACACATATTAAATATACATTTCAAATCCCAATTTTTAATAACTAATTTCGTTTTGGTTATCATAATATCAATCTAAATGGTCAAAGTATCCTTTAGTATAGAAAGTGTTTCAAAACATAAATAATGCTATGAGAATCCAAAAAGAAACTGTTAGCTTCTACGGTGCGTCAAATTGCCGCTATCGAACCAATATAGCCTGTACGATTTTACTGACTGTTTTTTTTCGATCTAAATCGGCAAAGGATTTGAGGGAAATGAAAAACGATTTCTGATTTGAAAACTAGCAAAATTTTTCAAATGTTCGTGACATTAAGTATTGTACCTGTATCCCGTAGAAAATCCCAACGCTGGATTGTAAAGTGAATGTTTAGGTGTATCAAAAAAAAAATCGTTAACGCAGTCGAAATCTCGAGCGTAAACGAGTTTCGTACAAAATTAATTGACAAATTGTATTCCGTGTGCCCCGACCATGATATTAATCAAAGTGACCGCAGCTGCCGGTTCGTATGGCTGTTTGTTCGTAATGCGTAATAACAACAGAAGCGCCATTGTTAGCTTCATAACTTTATTAATATTGTATGAATATTTAACTAGGGGACAGTTTTTTCAAAGTCTTATTTGCGGTTTGAGCCCGTATCCACCGCTACGGCTACATACACTAGCAAATAGAGTGTAATGTGTGTGTGTGCGTGTGTGTGTGTTACTCGCATCGTTGCGGTGCGGTTTCAAGGGTGTGATGCGTAAACAGAGCAAACCACGAATTATAACAACTCAACCATCATCACTACATAGCTTCCAGGAACCGGAACCTATGATACAGTTGCGGTTCTTGTGAGCTTTGATACAGATATGTATGTTGTTGTCAAGTTGTACTAAGCTTTTGTTGGAAGCGTAGTTTGATATTATTCTGGTTATTATTCGATTTAAATCTAAAGACGTATCTGTGTTCCATACGAATCCACTCTTTCACTTTGCCCTTAACTTTCACATCAAGACGCTACGACAAGGAAGTCACGGAATAGTTGGACCATTTTTATTCTACGACACAGATGTTGCAAACGGCCTACTAAAACAATACATGCATGCTAAAACATACCATCCCGGAATTCCACCATCTGAGTGCGAGGCGGCCATATATTGTGGATCCCAACAAAATAACCGGTAAATACTCGGTTTTAACCGGCCACTCGTCAATTTGTCCGTCTCATACATTTATGCATGAGGCGTGGATAATAAAAAAGTCCATACGCCAATGGTACGCGGTAATATTGGGAAACGATTCGATTTTTGAGCAATTTTTTAAATTTTATACAACGCTAGCTTTTACCCCACTTCTATAAGCGATGGTAAAAACAGTAAATAGATTGTTTTCAACAACTCCTTAAATTAATTTTATTTAACACACATATGATATGGGTATAGATATTTCTTTCTAAACCGTATAAAATTCTGGAAAAGGGAAACAGACACTTTGTAGGCGCCCGTACTAAGTCTCAGACCACATTTCACGTACAAGCTCTGTAATAGAACACAAAACTATTGATAAACAGAATATAATTAACAGAGTTCCCTTAGAATCTACAACCAATTTTTCATTGCCATTACTAAAAAAAACCTCATGCCATTTTATTATATATATTTCTTGTGTGCGTGTGTATGTCTCTGAACTCCTAAACGACGGGACCGATTTTGATGAAATTTTTTGTGTGTATTCAAGGGGACTTGAGAATGGTTTGGATTCACAAACTGGTCCACGGGAAAATGTTATTCTAATTCATTTTTAAGTAGTTGTTGATTTTAGAATGTTTCACATAGGATCCGACAGATTGCGCTACCATCGCAGTGTCAAATATTATTTAGCTGTCAAACATAACATGACGTACGTCCCGTCAAATACGATTAAAATCGGTTCAGATTGGTGTTACTAAACTATTTAGTTATTGTGAGGCTGTGCAAAGTTCGCCGAGATAGCTTGTATTTAAATAATTCTACAAAACAACCAGCAAATCCTATTTAGGATACATTTTTCAACAATTTTGCCGAATCTTTTAAAACCTTCACAGTACACTTATTGTGTACGCTACGTGTTCTTGCTCCTATCATAACTTACTGCGAGATTGTGAAAACAAAAAGAGTTGTAGAAAAATGGCAATAGCAAACGACCAGCTCGCTGATTTATCGACTCCCATTCGAGTAACATTAGTTACGCCCGACACCTGTGAAGTCGCTCGTAATTTGTCCAAACCGACCGGCCACTGTAAGATGGGGTTAGGGTTGATTCACACTCGCGAACTGAGAGCGGGTTGTCAGCGATGATATTCTTGAACTAAGAATGTTTCAGCCTGGTTTTCGAGGGAAGCAATAACAAATAGAGCCCAGAACATTTTAAATGGTAACCCTTTTTAATCTTCTGCAACAAAATTTCATCTACATGGTGTTCAATGAAGATTTAATATATCATTTTAAATAACGAAAACATGAACGCCGTGATCACGATGGTTCCTGATGTCTTTCTGTCACTAGGAATATCGTTGTTGGTTTAAATATTTTTGGAGGGCAATATGCTTGTAGCTTAGTGTAGGTCGAGCCTTAGCGTGTCAGTTTCCAATCGACACAGCAATTTTCTGTTGTAAGTCATTTTAAACATGCACTGGAAATGTACAGTACATCATATTTTCAAGCATGCATTTAAGTAACCTACACTTGATGAAGAGTGATTAAATGTAATGTCTTGACTACTGGGCTAGTGCCGGAGAATTATATTTGACGTTTTATAAGGGTTGATGTTAATGGCTTTGTTGTCGTTATACCTCGACAGTTTCACAGATAGTCTTGATAGAATCAAAATCTATGAATATAAATATATAAATCTTTCCACATATTTTGTTACTGTTTGTAATTTAAATATTATGTATTATATTCTATAATTGCAACATGTCAATTATTAAGTTACTAGGTTTTTGTTCGATGGAATGCTCGTAAAAAATGACAGTGAACGCTGACCAAGATGTTACAATAGGGATGCTTATACGATTTGCCATTTAATACTTTTCACACTTTTTACGACGGAACACTTTTTACAAAACAAAATAAAAACAGATTAATATTTTTTTTTTTTTTTATGTTATGAGAGTAGTGAACGCGCTGGCAGCAGTCACGAGTGACCGCTGCCGCCCATGGACATCGGCGACATGTCATGACATGAAATGTACAGAAATAGGTCAAATATGACAAATTCATTAACAACCATTTGATTTTGCGATAATAACGTTGATTGAACAACTGACTGAATATCAAGAGACATATTATATGTACATAGAAACAGAATAAGGGATCAAATAAACATGTAGGAGGTGCTCGTAGTATAAGCTAACCTTTGATCCGAAAACGATTCTAAGCTTACACATCTAGATCTAAAGTAAACCCAATTAATATGTTAACAACATGATTACAGATTTATTTTCATAAGATTTACGTGCCTTTGTATAGCGCGCTCAGGCGAGTATAAGACAATAAAATTGTATACAAAATTAATAATAATTACACCGAACCTTTATACGTTAGTGGCTGTGCTTGCTGAATGATTAACTTTAAGTGTTTTTTCAAACTCCACGTAAACAAATCGCTTATGTCTGCCATTATAAAATCTGTGTTAATTCGTTGTAATAAAAGTTAGTATTATATAAAAAATGAGGTATTTCAATGTAAATGAACAAATAAGGTTATTTAACAAATAAACGAATATCACTACGGTCACGATCAAGTTGTTTTGACTTTTTGACTTGCATTGAACTGTATTTGGTAGTAGCGTCACATTCAATTTAATTTGTCTTAGATGTATCAAGCATAAGTGAAAACGTTAATCGGTCTTTTGTGATTCGTAGAGGATTTCGTTACAAGTGGGGCTTTCAAACGGCGCAAGTTTCTCTAACGAGTCCGTATAGAACTCGCGTGCTTGCGTGCCGGCGTTGCATTGCACGACGTAATCCCTGCTTCTTAACCCAACGGGCTACCTCAAGTCCGCTAGGTGTTGATATGATTTTTATAGTTCAACATGTTTCGTACACGCTTGTCGCTCTAGAAGGTTGACTAAGCTCTTCAAACGTGCCCGATTACTGTAGTTAGCGGGTTCTAATCTGGACCTACATATTTTTAGTTACGTTTTTTTTGCATAAATTATTTTAATCTCTTGCGTTGCATAACGTTTTGGTGTACCTACGCTATGTTATACCGACAATTAAATGGCATATATATTAATTAATAATTTTTGAAAACATATTTCGATAGCTAGTAATTATTACAGTTCAATTGCATTGTTTGACCGTCAGCGACTAATTAGTTATTTAAGCGTCAACTAAGACATCGTTTTATTCTCGTTCAACCATTTAAATACATGGTATCACAAATTAAGACTTAACTAAATATAACTAATAATCACTAAGTATGTTTGTCTAATATGTAATTATTAATATTCAGGTATCATTTCGCATATCGGGTAGCCGGCAGCATGCAGTGGGACTGCATTAATGGGAATTAGCGGTTCATCAAACATGACCGGTAATGATTCGCTTATTAACTCTGACCATTTGGTAATTAATAGTGAGAAATAGGTCGCTAGCGAGAACTCGTGTATTAGCGTTTTATATACGAGTTGTGTGTTTTATTATATTTTATGCATGTTTATTAAACGAAATATGACACCAATAGTGTTTTAATTGCTAATTAGTCGTCACCGCTAATAACGTGTGGATGGATTTTTGTATGAAACAAAAAGCGAATATCTCCTAAAATTAGAAACTGCTTGCGACATTTTGCACTGGAGTACCTATGCTTATACACATTTAATGCATAAAAAAAAATGTCTAAGCTCATGTATAAAATCCAGGTCTAAAAACCTTTTTCTATACAATTATCATAGATGGATCGCAGAAGATTAAATTTGTCGCGGCTTGAATCACTCGTAGATTATATTAGAGGTCTTATATCTTGAGATCCCAGTAAGCGTAGCCAGGTCGCTGCGGAGACTAAATACTATGTATATATTGTATAATCCTGTATACAGGTTTTAGCAAAAGGCTTAGTAAATAAATACTTTATTTCAATATGTGAGTACTTTGCTTATGATTAGACTATGGAATTATCCTCTGACTTTCAGACAATTTATACGGTCAATTATTGATAAATCAATATAATTTAATTTCATCAACCATACATCGATGAAAGTTCTGAGAATATGTTTTTATTGCGTTCTGAAAGTAGGCGAGTTTGTAACCGATCTACATCTCATTCGTTCCGAATAGTTCGGTGCAACAAAACACTTCCAAATTCAAATGTCCAATTCAAAAACAGAACATTGATTTGAATAGTGCCGGGAATCTATCAATTATTTGAGTGAAAAGAGCGTTGAAAGGAGTGATACGCATTGTTGAGAACGAATGCGACTTGGATGGTACGCTTTTATCGTTGTAATGTTCAATACAGAATCAAATGAATATTTTATCTAGTACCATGTCATTTGAACATACGCTTCAGAAAACGTATCAATTTATATACAAAGCCAATAATGAAAATTTGAGTGATCTACTCGAGGCAATAGGAATCGCACACGCAACGAAATATTGAGCGCGTACCTCTAGCTGCTAGTCTAGCATAATTAGAAACACTGCTAGATATGATTTGAACCTATACCTTCAATAGATTGCAGATCGCATTTATTAACATACACAACAATTAAATTATAATAAAGCTACATATTATTTATTATAAAATCACAAATTCTACTAAAAAAGTAAATTCTCTAAATTTCATCACCACAATATACAAAAATCAAAGACTAGAATCTATTTTCAGCTGCACTATAAACAGCACGGGCTGAGTGAATGGGTGAATGGAACGAATGAGTGAATGGAAGAGCCAGGGAGCCATCAGTCAACCGATGGCTATTATCCTAATGGGATCTCGAATCGTTCACATTTTGTGTTTACTAATTATAATTTTATTTTTATTTCAAAGTGATGTACTTTGATTGATTTACAGTAAAAGGTTTGTGATAGGTACCTATTCATATGACACAAAAGAGATATTAGGTTTAGCTATATTTTTCTGTAGGCGAGAAACACGTACGAATAATTATTTAGCAGAATATTAAAAATCTTATAAATCCTTTATTTTTTTATTTAATCGAGGAGGTTTTTTTGCGTTAATATTAAAACGCGATTTCCGTTTAGTGGTTTGAAAGTCGTATTTGTTATAGATTTTAATAATTCCGTAAAAATATTTCTGTGGTAAAAATAAATAAAGTAATTATATAATATGTAACAATAGGTACCCAAGTCCCACAAATTTTGATAAATCAAAACATTTTTCCAATCCACTGCAATTAGTATGATTGACGTAGTTATCATATTTCATTGTATACACATATATGTCAGTATGCATTCCAGCCAATAAACAATTCTATACTTGGAGCATAAAATACTGCTTAGCTTACATCACTGACGTCAACTATCAAATTAGTTCTATAAACGGGATCTGTGGTATAATTTCAACTGCGGACAAAGGAATTTTCACGTTACAAAGTCCGAATTAAAATCGATTATTCGATGCAGGCGAGAATTCGTATCGCTCGTAAATTTGAAGAGGCACTCGCCTTTTCAAAACCGAATCGGAATGCCCGGAGTGGCGTTCAAATTTAGCTCGGAAATGCTTCAACTCTCACAATCCCCGATCCCTATGTGTATAGAACTAAAGTTCAGAATTGTAAAACCACTTCCGCTATAGACAAAGTTGTGCAAACTGCCAGTGCCCACTGATCTTATACTTTATTTTTCTACCTTGCTGCGGAATTGTGGTTTAACTTCGCGGATACGGCGCTGCTGAAAATTTTAATTCATATGACTAAGTGAGACGGGTTAGGATTGTAAAAGCTTTGACTTTCTTGCCGCACCGTCTGCTGTATGAATTAATAATTACATAAATTACAGATAGTCAACAAAATTTTAAAAATGTATATCTCTGCACTCATTGAATGAAATAAAACGATTATTAGGAAGTGCGATCTTGCCGTAAGTAGTTTTGGAGAAATATTGGCTAAGGGGTCTGATGTCAGACTGCATCACTTGCATATGTTTGTAGAGCGATGTTTGCATTGTAATGTTTAGATTTGATTGGTGTGGGCCACAAACACACTAAGATATGGGGGCGTTTCAATTCGAGTCAAATCACTATTATACATATATATTTATGTAAATACCATTAAACGTATTGTATATACCGAATACAATTTTTCATACAGTCAAGAACCTATTCAAAAAATGTATGTGGAGGTAACCTGCGGAGACCGAGGTACTTACCGTATTCGTTATTTCAACAATATTCTTTCTGGTCCTTATCGAATAATTTACTAAGAAGCCACCCAACGTAACACAAACAACCATAAGAATAGGGATAAACAAAGTAAGTAAGGAGAAAACCCATTATACTAATGTTCCCAGGATATAAACAAATGAGATCAACAATAAAAGGAACGGTGTAATGTTCCCCGTTTTCGAGTTCCAAAAAGAAATCGAAGATTAAGTACCAAGTGACAGAACTAAACCGAACGTCACTAAATCGAATAATTTATCGCCTAATATTTTAACGAGTAATCCCAATTGACTGGTCTCAACACGAACGATTAGCGATGCACCGAAGGAATGGAAACAGGCTAACTGTAGAAAGCAGGACTATTATAAGTAATATTGTTCATTAAAACTAATGATTACAGACTAAACGATTCCATGACTTTTTAAAATCAAAATTCTTTCCGAAAAATGAAAAAGAATGATAAATAATAATGATTGTAAAAAATAAAAAGATTGCATACAAGCAGTCTATTTTAAACTAACCAACAACATAAAATTGAAATATCGTTTATGTTTTACGGGTATGAAAATGAACAACATGGCGTTTAATTATTTTTAAGCCGGGAATATTCCTACTAGCATTGGTGGTTTGCGAGCGAAATAGGTTCGGCAAGCACTATCAATATATTACTGTATATTATGTATATATTCATTTGTAGCGTCAAAGATGTTAGTTTATCAGTTGAGCTCTACGGATGAGACGAGGCAGAAACATACAGAGTAATCCCGATTTGTAAAGAGAATAAAAATTCCGATCCCGTTAGGAACACGCTCCGATCTGATTAAGGCTCGTTTGGTGTTCTAATAAAAAAATAAGTTTCGTTCAAATACCAGAGGCGGTAATCCACTGTGAGTTATGACTATCTATACTTTAAGCACTCAAGAACAAGCTGAAGTAATTAGTGAGTAACCATAAGAATCAATGGGGTGAAAATGTTAACGATATAAAGTTTTTACAATGAGAAAAACATGGCTTAAATTATAGCACAGATTTACAGAATCTGGGTGCAACTAAGCATAGGCAGGCAAATAAATAGAATGTAACTAAAATTTTTTTTTTTAATGAAATTAAGCTTAAAAGATATTAAATGGCTTAATAATGATTTATATCAACTAAGAAAACATAACTTATAACATTGTTATAAACTGTACAAACTCATCTAAATGGCCTATTAAAAATAAATCACAAAAATTGTCTATAAATCTCTTCAAGATAATAATAAAGAAATTATTACAGTAATAAGTTTTAACCTATCTCACCGCACGCGTTTTATTACACAAGAAATGTCTTTATTAACTCGGAGACATTTGTCTTGTGTGATATCTTATCTTTTCTCACGTTTTCCTGCTGGGTTGCGATCTCTAATCCTTTTACCCTTTTATCTGGTTTTAGCTTTTATATTTAACATTGCATTATTCATAACTGTTTCCTGATTGTCTATTATTGCTTACTTTAGTTTCTAAATTGTACTGGTTGGCACAAAATCTTTGGCAAATGACATAGCGAGACTCGTGAAAAGTTTATAACGACTGAAAGTTACTCACTTTAAGCTTCGAATTTTCAAATATAATTTCCACATAGTCTCAATTTCCTTTCAATACCTAGTGGAATTACTTATGTAAAGTATGTAGGAGTGCACGATAAAAATATGCTGAAGTGAAACTTATTAAATCACAGTAAGTTTATTAAAATGAATTTAAGTATTACTACGTGCTTTAATTGTAATAATTTGAACTGTTATATTACCCAACTTTATTAAACCATACATATCTCACTATCGAGACGCCGTAATGGCACTTACTGACCTGAAATAATATTCTATTTGGGATATATCTCAGCATCCCCTTATCTTTTTTATAAGCAATACCTCAATCCTACACCAAAAGACCCTAGAGCTTTATATCCGAATTAAAAATTTACCGAACGCCTTACAGAGTGTATGCCAGTATTGCAACCAGCTATTATGGATCCTGCACCGTCGGAATTTACAACGTCAAAAGCTGAGTTTTAGCATCCATGGCTTGCTGTACACGTCAATTGAAGTGAATGAATTCGTGTCCAGCATTCAAGGTATGCTTAAGTACGAATCGATCGAAACATTTACTGTTCAGCTTAGGCACAATATCTGTAGCTGTAAAATGGGAGTATTTTGGGGTGGCTGAAGATTTACAACCTTTCAAGTGCCCACCTAATAGACGTATATTGCATTGCGGTCGGATTTATAGACTATATTTCTTTTGTTTTCAGCAATTTATTAGCAGGTGTTCGGTGAATCGACCTTTTTAGTGCCTATCAGGTGTGATTATCGTTTTTATGTGGTTTAATTAATGTCGATACCGCTCGTATGTTTTAGCTACAAAGAAATTGTATATAAAGTATTCGTATACTTATTCAGTGAAATAAATGTGTAAAAAGATTGTAACAGATGATACAATAACTAATAATTGAGAAAAAAAGGTGAGAAATGTCCAAGAAAAAAAATACAATAGTAATTTGATGAAGCGTTTATGAGGCTCAACAGTCATTTGTTTGAAGACTTGATCCCGGCGTGCGACATCTGTGTGTGATTGATTGTTAAATTGGGCAACTATGATGCTGTGCTAATTTCAGTTTAATAGAATTTTAAATTAGTAATACTACCTAGTACCTACTCGTACCTACTTTTAACATAAATAATAATATTCCTGTGGTGATAATCAGATCATACATTTTTTCATTAAAAAGTGAGTAGCAATCAGTATTCGGCACCTGGTGATAAGAAGCACTGATTTGATTTTATACTGACCAATATTTATTTTGATGATAGGTAAGTTGCCAAAAATATTTATACCCCTGTGTGTGTTCACCCCGGCGCTCCTCTTATGAAATTTTATATGTATACAATTATAGATATCATGACTATAATTTTTTCGTCTTTTGTTTTTCACTGTGCAAAGAAATGACAACAAAAAGATAACATAGTTTTAACATATCAAATTTATTATTGCACAGAAACAAATAATAAAAGCGATCACTCATGTACTCTATGAGGGTAGGTTAATTACCCTAACTAACAACTAACTAACAACTAACTAACAAAACTAACTACATTACATAGGAACTGAGCAGAATAGTTAAAATCAGTTTCTGTCTGACAGTAAATCCGATAACACTTGTACCTGTGTATTGTTACACATTACACTGGTACACTTTAGAGACTAAATTTATCTAATTAAACTAACATTTACTACGAATAGATAAAAGCCCCGAGCCCAAAAGCACTCATAAAACGTACTAAACTTTGTAACTACTCAATTCGCCATTCAATAGTGAACCCTCCGTGCGTCGTTTAGCAAAGATTTACGTAAAAGATATATCTCACTCACAAACCCTTCGCGAACCCTAATTCGGCAAAAGGCAACAAGTTCTTAACCAAACTATCCGACATAGTATTCACGTGTTATTGAAAGTAAATGACATTAAACATTTTTTGTAATTAACACAAGAGTAAAACTAAGCTTCGTTTGTTGCTCTTTATTTTATATCTGTTATATAGTGAAAACCAAATGGTTTTATGATTAAATATTCCGAAATAAAATTAACTGCTTCAGCAGAATCGTTAATCCTACGTATTCCTTCTTGTAAGCAACGGTACTGCACATCAGTAACTCACACTAATCATGATGTCAAAATCTGCCTATCCATCTTGTGGCACTGCATCGATCTCGGTCTAGTAATGTCCCAACGCGTCACTAATTGGTAGGGTCACGCCGCGACGACCGCGCATCTGTCAATGACAGCCGCCATTATCATTGTTTGGGGATGAGCCAACTCGGCCACTATTCAATGATGGTTAGGTGTTAGCACAATTAGAGAATTGTAAATGTTGTACGGACGACATTGACAGAAACGGCATTGGCATCCATTATCGTGGTATTAGTATAATTATTATAATTTTCTTTCTTCCTAGAACCATATTTCAGATTCCAGTTATTATGACGAATTTGAATACTTTGAACGAAGGTATTTGGCCGCCTTTTTTACATATACACAGATTCAGATACGTGTAGCCAGCACATCACTACGGCAGACGATTACTCTCAAACGGATTGAATATTGATGCGGCAGATGGCGGTGCAGTCGCCACATAATTAATATCTCACCCGTTCCGAGTGACCCGTATCTCCATATTTGGGTTAAAGGTAACATTTTCACATGACACGTATCCATTTAAACAAATGAATTCTCCATTTCATAGAACGAATAAAAAAGGCCATACAGTAAAAGGAAAGGCAGAATGTTCCTGCTGTTTTTAGTTAGTTTTCCATTTAAAGCAGTACAGTGTGAATTTAATTGTAGACATTCTTATGTAAACTCAATTTCAGTTCAGTGGTTCATATAAGGTTCGATGCGACAAATCAAAATATTCGGTTCAAAATTCGGGTCATACGTAACATCACGCCTGTATTCCCCGAAGGGGTAGGCAGAGGAGTGTAGTACACCCCCACATTTCACCAGTT
>DWEM01002268.1:0-12363 GCA_018245935.1 Agara belti belti
CCTATTCCATTGTGGGACTTAAACGTAACCGGTGAAATGTGGGGGTGTACTACACTCCTCTGCCTACCCCTTCGGGGGATACAGGCGTGATGTTACGTTTTATATTGGCCATTTGGCTCTATCTCCGGCCCGGCGCGCCCGGGGTGCAGCGGGGGCCGTTCTGTGAGTCACCGCGGTGTCGGTCCGTTGCAGGCGCGAGTCGCTGGCGTCGTTCCACGACATGAAGCACGCGGTGTCGTCGCTGTTCGTGGACGAGGCCACGGGCCGCATGTGCACCGCCGGCAAGGACAGAGTCATCAAGGTCAGCTCTCCGTGACGGATGAGAGTTTTTAACGAAAAAATTAAACCTTCGAAAAAAGTTTAAAAGCAAAAGTGCCCCCCCCCCCCCCTCCTTACCCTTGCTTAGGGTTAGATTTTTTTTTGTTAGCGACCTACTTCGAAATACACCCAGTCCAATGAAAAAAGAATTAACAATGTCGGACTGCTCTGTAATGCGTTATGCGTGGTCATACATAGAAAAAAAAATTTACTTACTCTTTGAAATAACCTCTTTTTTCGTCGGTTAAAAACAAAGTCGCTTCCCGACGTCTTAGATGCACTTAGATCTCTAAACTGCGCAACCGATTTTGATGCGGTTTTCATCTACAGACATCTTCGTCCCTTCCAGGTCTGGGACATCAGCGTGCTGCTGGCCCCCGCGCCCAAGCCCGGCACCAGCGACCAGTAGCCGCCGCACAATGGACTCTGCGTCGACGCCGCACGGTCGATATTCGCCGATCGGCCATTGCGATGTATGGGGGTTGCTCCCTGCCGACGAATACTTAACTTGTTGAATAATGTAACTGCTATCCAAAGTAACCTCATCGAAAGGTATTTATTATTTAATTGTAGGGCTTCGTATACTGTAATATACTTGTGTTCCATGAAAAATGGCATCGTTAAAGACACGATATATCGGGTTGCTGGTTCGTTTTAGTGTTGTTCGGGCCAAGTAGGACTAGCGGATGAAGACAGGTCGGGCACCGGCCCGCGGACCGCTCGCCGCGTTGTAGAGTTGACGAAATATGGTTAGCATCGATCTGCCTTAACGCCATATACCGCAAGGGGCGAGCGCAAGTCATCTTGATACTTGTTCTGTACTCGTCTATTGATACAACTTACACCGAATATGCCGTTTACCGACTGAAGTCAGCGCGATCTAATTAATATAATCGATAATCATAATCAATGTACACTGAAATTTCAGTTTAGGAAATTAAAAAAATTACAACTACTTTCCCTTATAGGGATAAACAAAAATTTTAATATTGGTTCTCGGTAGTCGCGGCCGGCCCTGGTATATATTACACTAGTTACCCATAAGTCGGATCAAGATTATTTCGTCCGACGGTGTCTGTCTGACAGCTGTCAACGGGCTGTCACTGTCACATTGACATCGAAAATTCGTGCTGTTTCATGCGAAGACATTTGTCGGTGCAAATGATAAATATTTCGTCCACTTTACACCGATTACGCAGTGTAGTCTTGAATAGTTGATGTTATTAATATTATAATATAATTATTATTATTGTCTAATTATTTCTTATAGTATATTATTAATGTTAACGGTCCAACGAAAGTCGTTTGTTTGCATTAAGATTTATTTTTTCAGCTACTTTTTAAACTAAGACTGAATATTTCAGAATAAATTAATAAAAAGTGGATCTTAATAATGTTTGTGTGTAACTTTAAATGGCTAGATATTGTTATAGTGGAGATTTGAGGGCGCTCCGATGTACACGAATACCATACAAAAAAAGGAAAAAAATTTTTTTTAAACTTTTGATCAATGAAAAGTTAAACCTTTTTTTTTTGTACAGAAAACAAGTCCTAAACTTATGGACAGATAAGCTAAATCTGGCTGCAAAATGAGCATATTTATAACAATTTTTTGTTTATCGTCTCAAATATAATTATACTATTTATGTATTGAATGTATCTATATTTACACAAATGAGACTCGAAGTATCTCGGACGAATGACCAACTGTATTTGTATGGAATGGTGTACTTAAGGACGCTCTGAAATATAATTACAACATAGTTAAATTGTATAAAGTGCTTAGTAATCGACCATTACACAGAGATAAGGGTCGAAGCACACTGGCGTCATCACCGCTCGCTCGCCGGTCACGCTAAAACATCAGCATGTATATAACGTAACGCCGCGTACATTTACATTTTGGAAAAGTTCTGTTGTCAACCGAAATTCTTTAGGTCAAAAAGTCAGTTTTAAAAGATATATGATATTCATTTTCTAACTTATGCTCGGACAGTACAAAGTCACTATAGTTTTTGGGAGCACATAATTAAAAGATGAAAGAAATCAATTTCACTATAGTTGGAAACCTAATATTTAAATATATTGTGTAATTAGTTAACAGTTTTTTTTTAATCCTATTAAAATAATTGAGTGTTCCATGAAATATAATTTGTGCTGTCCGTTTGTGGTGATGTGATCTTTCCTTCAATATAATTTCACGGATTGTTCTCTGTTATCTGCAATGAATATTTTCATTAATCTACGAACAATTTCAACAATAATGTGTGGTGTACATTAAAATTTGACATTTGTGAAACAGCGAGAGTGTAGTGCAGTGTGTAGACTGGCGGGAAACGTCAAAATCGGTTGTTCATAGTAGAAGAAATCTATAGTTAAAATAATGCGACATGTATTTATATGTATGGATTGTGTGTACTATATATATGTATATTCCATCTAAACTTGTAAGTTAGAGGAGCGTTGTGTTGTCAACTGGTCGATTTAATGTATATTTCATATATATTTGTATATTTCAAAGTCGCTCGTCTGAATCGGCCTTTATTGTTCAAATAAACTATAATAGAAACATTTTGTTGAATGTGTGTTCTACACAAGAGTAACTTAACGTAACTGCGCTCCAGCTCAATACTTGTCGACATGTTTATATAGAGTTTCAATATTTTTCTAATAAAATATAATATTTATCGCACTTATTTGTGAATAAACAAACTTTATTGAATTGAATGTTTCGTAATTTAATATTGAAGTTCAATATTTTTCGATATATGTCTGTATGTATAATTTCGCTTAGGGCAAGAAAATCTATTGTAGCCATTAAATTTATTCATAGAATATATTCTGATTTATTACGTAAGATATTTGTATTTTTTCATTTTTCGATTTAAATTTGCATGCATTACAATTTTTTTTTATTGTGATTTTTTCTTAAATATTATCTGTAAACAGTTAGCTGGTTTTAACCTGCCAGCGTTACAAGTATTCGATCTAAAAAAAAAACTTCGTAATCGGAATCATTAACACTTAGCATTTGTGTCCCATTCCGAGCGGGTAATGAGAAACATAATGGAGTGTCGATTGAGGTTTTATGATAAATGATTCTGTAATGTGTAGGTTGATTACGTTTCGTTCCATTAAAGTTTATTTCCGGTGCGGACCAATTGGAATTTTGTAAACAATTCAATTTGTACGTAAAATAAAGAATAAATTTTATTCTGATCTTTATATTCCGATATAACGTCTAAAGTTACATTTTTTTACAATTTTATTTACTGGCCAGTGTTCGAAGCGAACAGCTATTGAATACATTCAATTTTCTAAATAGTCTGATTTAATAAAAAAAATCTCTAATCGCCGATCAACGAATACCGTGAATTGTTTAGTTCAAAATTATAAATGTAAATATAGAGGCATGTGTGCGTGTAATTTTCATGTGGGGTTACCAAACATCAGATTGCCACTTGTTCTCAGAAGGTTACAAATTGTTATTTTTAGATTAAAAGTTTCGTTTAGAGTATAAATGTCATTGTGCTACTTATCTTAGTTGTATTCTAAATATTTATACTTAATATTGATAATAATATATTGTATTTAATAAATCATGTTAACTGAGTTCCCGTCGATCCAGGTTGGGATAAATATATTATAAATAAATGCTTTTATGTTAAAAAAATTAAAATAAATTATTTTCTTATTCACAGAGCTCGTGTTTGTAAAGTAACACTGTAAAATATAGTCACTGTAATTTATAGAACTATGTTACATCTATATAGGTCGCTTAAAGTTTTTACGCCAATAAAAATAATGAGTATACACAAAATGGTTGTTTTTTTAATAACATGGAGGTAGACAGAGTATGCAAATAGTTAATTACTTATATATAAAAATATAATCATAATAAATAATACATAAAAAGAATTTTAAATGTAAATTAATTCTAAATATAATTAGCCATATAAATATTATAATTATTTATCTTGGAATGCATCACAATTACTTTGATGATTTATTAACTCTTCTAGTTTATTAATACAATTTTTTAACTTAGAACCTAGTTTTTTGTCTGTTTTGATATATGGCAAGGATAATAGAGCTTGAAATATGTCTGCTGAATTCTAATTAATTTAGCTGTTTGCTTTTTCCAATATATAGATTGACAGCAGTAAAATGATGCTTAATAGCAGATCGAAGTGGTTTTTGAGCACGTTTACAAACAAATTTATGGATACCAGTGAGGTGTCCATCCTTCTTTTCAGTCTGACATGGGATGTCTCTTCATGTCACCTTTCTATTTTTTACAATTGCCAAAATAATAATTTTTTATTATATTAAACAATAACATCAACACGAATAGTTAATAGTAATTTGTACAAAACGAAAGGTAAGTAAAAATATGATGTTATCTAAAAACGAAGTATGAACGGTCTATTGTCTATGATTTTCACAGCCCATAAATCAGGTACATCTCGTTGCTCTCGTGTTCTTCCATCCGGCGGGGCTAGCCGCGGCTCGCGGGGCCTCAGAGTGGAGTCAGGGTATAACGATGGAACCCTCAGCCCGGGCAGGTGTATTGACTTTTCGGCACGCAGACCTGTCCGTTGAACACTTGTCCGGGCGGGCACGTCAGGTGCGTCCTCAGGCCGATCACGCAGAAGTAGTACCGCTTGCACTCGGTACCCTGCAGCACGAAGAAGCCGTCCCGCTCGCAGTACTTGCCGCCGTGCTCCGCGCCGTCCTTGCGCGGCGCCCCGCACTCGTGGTGCGAGGGGTCGACGCACGCGTGCCCGTCGAATATTTTCCCGCCGAGACACGACAGGGTCGCGATGCGATCGCCGCCCTCGCAGTAAAAATATCTGCGGACGACAAATGTCATTTCAGATTCAGAGAACTCAATATAACCTACCTATCGTTTCTACGCATTTTGCTTTTGGAACACTAATAAATCAGATTGAACTCACACAGATTTTAAATTGGAATCATAGACAAACACTATTTTTTTTTTTATTTGTGTAGATAATAAACACGTACACACGTTTTCTATTCGTGGTCAAGGTCACGGGTTGTTTTTTAATATAAAATCAGAAGGTATACATAATGTATTTTGGAAGCAGAAATTTAAGTGATAGAAAGGTTACAGGTATTTTGGATTATACATAATCAATTTTTACATGAACACATGCAGAACATTTTGAAATCGTTTATGTAATTTATTTAAGATTGTCCTGCTGTACAATACAAAATACATTTTCAATGAAATTACCTGTGACAATTCGATTCGAGCTCAGCGTGGTAGCCATCAGCGAGGCCCACGCAGGAGTAGTCCTCCGTGGGGCACACTCCCGTGCGCGCGGGCACGCACGCTTCGCCGTCGAACGCACGTCCCGTGGGACACGCGTACACCGCCTTTTCGCCTTTCACGCACGCGTAATATCCTCGGCAACCGGTGTCCGGCGCGCGGTATCTCCCGTCGGCGCGACCGTAACAAGAGTCCCGCGCGAGACTCGGGCACAAGTATTGCGACATCGGCGAGCACCGCACTCCGTCGAACACGTCCCCCGGCGGACACATCAGCACGGTACGCAACGAGCCTTCGCAGTGGAAGTATCGCGTGCAGTTCGATTCTAAATCTTGGTACATCCCGCTGGGCATTCCCTTGCAATCCTCCGATACTTCGGGTCCATAGCAGTAAAACGCGCCGGCGACTACGCATTGTGTTCCGTCAAACACTTGTCCCGATCCGCATGCTCCTCGCGCTATGACCCTTTCGCGGCGACATTCGAACCACGAGGAACAATCGCGCCAGTCCCTATAAAGTCCGTCCGGTCTGTTGAAGCAGGGACTCCTGGCCGGCGGTGGACAGTAAGTTCCCGATGAAGGCTCGCAACCGCTACCGGAAAATAACAATCCCGTTTCACACACTCCCCTTCGTATAACACGTCGCGATTCACAAACGAAGTATTCCCGACAGCCGGTGGAACGGTCGGCGTAGGCCCCGTTGGCCGCTTGCTGGCAAAGGGACGAGCAGGCTTCGTCGGAACAAAAGTCCGCATCCCCTGCGGGTAAAGGGATCGCAGCGGAGCGCGGCGGCGGACAAGCGCGGACGCAGGCGCCGCCGGAACACGTCACTACACTGTGGAGCTCGGCGCCGCGGCAGAGCAACTTGCGGCGACATTCGTGCGATGTATCCGGATACTCGCCGTCCGGTAAACCGGCGCACACCGGCTCGTAGCACGTACCGGCGCCTCGCGAGCACGCTTGCCTGTCCAGGTCGAACCAGGATCCCGAGGGACACGAATGGTCTACGACCGTTCCGTTCTCGCAGCGATAGTAGTGTCGGCAAGCGGTCCCCGGGGTGGCGTACGCGAGGGAGTCTCCGGGCGAGCACACCCGGCGCGTGCAGGAGTGGCGGCCTCGCGGCACGCACGCGCCCGCCACCTCGCTGAAGGCGCGTCCGGGAGCGCACACGTAACGACCTCTCGTCGAGCCTCCAGCGCATCGCACGTATTCTCGACAGTCAGTCTCGTAGTCTGCGTATAATCCATCTCGGACGCACGTTATATCCTCGCAATCTGGAATATTATAATACAGCTTTAAGTAAAATATGCGCTGAATTTCGTACACATCGTGTTAAATAAAATGAAGAATGCATTCGAAAACATTTTGTCTATATATGACGATACAAAATGTTAGGCATGTCGGATGAATGCATTTTGATATAAATATTTATAGGTAGACTAAGTTGAAATTTAGTGATGTTCGCAAATAAGTGCCGAGGTCCGTTAATATGTGCGAGGGAGCCGCCTGCGGGTGTCGTAGCGACTCGTAAAGCCGCGGTACTTACGGGCGCGAGCGAGGAGCAGCAGCGCGAGGGCGGCGAGCGGACGCGAGGCAGGCGCGCGCGCAGACATGTCGGCTGCGACTGACGGCACGAGCGCGCGAGCGTGACGTAGCGTTCGGCCCGCGGCCCGCGGATAGGGTTCCTTGACATTCGCACGCCCCCGCCGTCACTTGATCCCTGCTGTGGCCCGGATACAGCCTCCGAGTTAGGAATCTAGACACGCCTCGTTTCGTCGATCGCCCGCTGTTCGAGTGAAAACGACCGCTGATGTAGCGCGACCGTGAACTTTGTCATCTTGTATAATAACAATGAACAAATGAGGACGCATATAAACATCACGTCCGTTCCGGGCCTAAAGAAATTTTAACAAGACGTAATGGTATGAACTAAAGGTGAACGGAATAGAAATGAATTTAATTTATACAAATACTTACTTTAATTTTGTTCTAGTGTGAATAAATAGTCTGATTAAATTAGATACGACTGTAATATAATATATATGTAGAGTATAGAGTATACATCTTAATCTTAAGTATATAACTGTGTCAAAATTTTCTTTATTTATTATGGACAAATTAGTCAGCCAATGTGTTATGTAAGTTGCCTATTTGCTTCATATCAGATACAGCGTCTACGTATTATAATCTCGAATATCTCAATCGCCATTCCGTCATCGGGTCCGTGGGAAACGGTTATAAAAAATGAAAACTATGAAAAGGCCGATCATGTCGAAACAATAAATTCTCGGTATCGAAGTAGAATCTCCGAGAATCCGCTTTAGACATGCGAGCGCGTTGAGTGTACGCGTTCCACAGCTCCAGTATATTGACATGCATTAGACATTAACACAATGTACAGGTATTATTTACGTCGGGTACGGTAACAACTCGTGCTCGCTGGTATTTGTCATTGAACGAGATCCTTGTAGCGTTGCAGTGTCATTGTTTATTGACAATAAGGTAACATAGATCGTTGCCTTGATGATAATTTCAAACACAATTTTCTTTAACGAAAAACCTGTACCACGATAAGTAAATGGTATTATTCGAGATTATTATATATCTCGTTTAAAAATCCTAATAGCTACACTACTTACATAAATTGATATTTTTTTTTGTATTACGTTAAAGTCTGTAATTCTCTACCAATTATGTATAAATTTTTCAAGGCTATATTCTATTATTATAGGAAGCTAAAAAAAATCACAGAGATACCTATAAATGTGAGATGAGTGGGCGTGGTAAGGTCCATCTATATTTGATGACCTACTAAAACTGTATTTCATGCGGGTATAAGTTGACGAACTTAAAATGTTTGAAATGAAGAATGCCAGCGCTGTAGTTGACGCGAGTAGGCCGCGAGCTGTCCTCGCGTGGGGCGCGCCCGATTGTAATCGATTATCGCCTATCGTTAACTCGCGTCGCTCGATTACGCCCCGCCAACCTCGCTCGCAGTTCCGCGTCCATTCCGTTTGGTTCAAGCGCCATCGTGATTATCTTGGATCGCGATTTTTAGTAGCAATCATGAGCATCCTATAACAATCAGTATCTACTTTTTTTCATTATAGACCACGTATCACGTAAACAATGGAAAATATGACTTTGTTGATGACAATCTCTGTACCAATCTTATTGGTTTTTTATTAGAACATTTTTTTATAGAATATTTCTGAAGATGTCACGGTTTTTAGCATTGAAAGAATTAAAAGGGTTGTAAAAAAATTACATATACAATTAGTTAAATATGTATTATTAACTAAAAAAAGTTAAATATCATATTGCGAGTACCTAATTACTTTTAGCGAAAATTTGCTGGTAAATGTGCGTCTGAGAGTACTTATTATAAAATCTCGAAATCAAACTAGCCTAATCGAATGCTATGAACATATGGAAGTGCACGACAGCAATAAAATGGGAATAGACGAAACAATGAAATGTTGTCGTGATAAAAAAAATTGCGCCTGTACCTAAGATCCGGCTTTGTAATTTCCAAGTATGTCCGTAATATATGTATAAACAAAAAAAAATGTTGAAATTAAACATTTCCCCGCATTAATTACATCCGATAATTATTTCCATTGAAACCAGTGTGCAGTAAAAATTGCCAGCCACCGTATTTCCTTCAATCCACCCTGAACCAGCGTGATGAAGTGTGTTCCAGACCTTCCGCTGACCTTCAGTCCTTGCACGAGAACTAACAGTTTCAGTTAAACATAAACATATTAAACTGATATTTTAATGATGTTTAAAATTACCTGCTCTTAAATTTTACATAAGCTGACGATGTAGCCAGTAGTAAAAATGTTCATAAGGTACTAATGGTATTGACCTCTTTATCCATTCCAGTGGTCATTTTTTACAAATAAAATTGTTTCCAACGTTGAACTACGTCAAAGTTGAGCTTGAGCATTTATCTTATAAAATATGCATTGTTATATACATTTACAAAGACAATAATACGTAACTATCTCGGTATCTACTATCCAATGTCAAATTTAGACTTCCGTTCGGAAGTGTTATGATGACATGTAGATACATTATAGCAGTAGATATTTAAGAGCTGATAAAGAAAACCCGCTGTAATTGTAATATGACAGGCGTTGCATTTAATAGCTAAAAGATTAACCATGGAGAAGTATATTATTATTATAAAATATTACATTATGAATATCTTTTGTAAAAATCACAAAAAGTATTATTAAACATGCCGATAGTAATTTTACTGTTCTGCCGACGGTACTGTCAAAAATATAATGTAGGTACAGTCATCATCGAAAGCTGGTTTTGACTAGCTTCTTGTGTCATTTTTTTGCACTCATTTCTGCAGGACGTTAACATCGATACAATTGTCACCTTCCGCGTAAATATTTTGAGGAAAATACCATTCACCAATGAACGATGTGGAAAAACAGGGTTTCAACAAAAAACCTCACATAGTCACTCCAATTATAGTATTCCGTGATTGATTCTCAATATTTGCCTAATGATGTGTCAGATCGAGAGGCAAGCGTAATGATGTATTATTACAATTATTACCTATATGTCGTTATACATGTTTTGTACGAAGCACGGCAAAAACCTTAACTACTTAGATACAAGTCGACCAAAAGAAATGATATTTATTTAAAACTTGGTAAAACCCACAACCACTTCTGGTAACCGAACAACAATTTACAGTAAATTTGGTAACCACACAATCATTGAATATTCAAGGTTTTTCATAGATTTCATAATGCGTGTTCACAATATATTGTCAGAAATTTTGTTGAAAATTTTTTTTTGGCAGGTCGACACATAATAATAATATAGTTAGTTCCACGTAAAATCTACGTGAAATCGTAAAATTTTACTTGTTTATGTATGTTCAAAATTTGTATATGAAATAAATAGCATCACTGAAAAAAATCGTATAAAACACAAGTCAATACAGAAATTATACAATAAACGACTAGCGCTGTTGGCAAAACGCTAATATTAAAATAACACAGGGCAATATTATTACGGCGTCTCCATATATACACATATCGAAATACGTCGTATCACTGATTACGCTGAGGATCAAGGATCTTTGATCCATTCTAGCCATTAAGAAATTCTCGCCATTTTTGGTGTCAAATTACATATTCTAATGTTAAATATATTAATTGTATAATTGGCGTATCGGCTTACAGTGTCCGATTATCATTTTCAGTGCGATAAAATTATAATAAGATTTCGATAAAATGAAAACTAGGAATGTGCCCCTCCACGCATCATTGGCAGTTCGGCAGATACCTACTTATGGAATTGTTTAAGTATTTTAATAATGTCAAACAAACCGCCATTAATTACTGTTTATAGTATTTATATATTTTTTATACTCTTGATGTCCATCATTCTATCTGAATATGCACCAACTCATTTATACATAACTGCCTAAATGTTTTCAATGTACGATAAGTGTTTATAGGCAATTAGATTTGTATCTGATTATAATCGTATTGATGATCGATCATGTATGATATGGCTGGATCATGAGCAATCAGCAACGCTATTGTGCAAGGTCATTAAACTCACGTTATTTACACGTAATAACCGACGCCCGGCCAACATCACATGATATTTTGTTTTTTTGCCACAGAGCACCACAGTTTGGACTACCGTTCTAATAAACAACAAGAATTCAATTTTACTGTATTCAATAAACAACAATTTAATACAAAACAAAATCGCTACTACCTACTGTAGGTACCTAATGTACTACACCATTTAAGTACCGATGAAAATATTTTTTTATTTTATTGATGGCTACAACATAGTTGTTAATTTAATAAACTAGATTTCGCTATGATTTATCAGTGAGAAAAAAGTTTCCTTACTAGAAACATCGATATAATTATGCTTTCAATATAATATATAGCTACTTAACCTATTTACTTCAATTTTGTTGCTCGGCTATTTAAGTGTGTTATAACGGATTAAAATTATTAGAACTGAAATTGAAATTGTACCATAAAATAGAAATACATTCCTGTCAACGGAAGGTTGCTCATTAAAATAACACGCTAACTAAAATTGATTTATTTTGTTGTTAAAATTCCAAAGTTCAACTGTAATTTTTTTTTTCGTAGACACGTTCAAAAACAATATCCAGGAAGAACGGTAGGCGTGACAACTTATTACAACGTGTTTAAATATATTAAAAAAAACTATATCGTGTTATTAACTTTAACCCATAATTAGGTATATTAGTACAGATGGAGTTATGTATGAAATATCGCGGATGTATCTTTTTGTTTGGATTCTCGACTCATAAATATTGATGCTCCACGCTACCGTGTTTTGACTCGTCTACTGTTACACTGATCCGGGTTTAACGTTTACATTACAATCTGTTACGACGTTTTAAATGAAGAACATTGACCTTTTACCAATTGTTACAATGATGGCAATTTGAAATTATATGTAGAAATACCATTTTACACTTGTGACTGCTGCATGTTTGCACTTCTTCAACGAATTCTGCTATTGGAGTACTAGTAGGTACTTGCCGGTTATGTTAAATCATTGATATGTCAGTTACCAGTACTGGACGTTCGTTATAAAACAATATATCACCGAGTTTTCGCCAGCATATCAGTGGAAACGTACATCGCCCGGGGAAGTACCACCGCCACGCCTATTTCTGCCGTGAAGCAATTGTTTTTACAATTTGTGTTTCGGTTTGAA